>JZKD02S1689972.1:132472-159468 GCA_000966675.3 Picea glauca
CCTAAGAGATTTAAGGATCAAAGTCATACAACCAACAAAAGTACTTTATACAAGTGCTTGAGTGTGTCCAAGGGAAAGAGGATTGTTAATAAATGGGAAAATGCCACCTTCTATACACATCAGACGTCTAAACACCATTGTGAGAACAAAACAATGTTTTGGAAAACTCTTATTTAGGTCTCAATGCTTATCAATAACATGTTGGTAAAGGGTCAAACTTCTAACATATTGAGGCCTTTTTTTTTTTTCTCATATGTGTATTTTGACAATTACTGGTAATATTAAATTCTTAAATACGTCAGACTTGACATATTTCTCCTACAAAGAAAACAATTTTCTATCATTTTAGTTAAATGTTAGCATTTCCATTAATTGTTTCAAGATGTTTGAGAGTGGTTTCAACATCATAAAAAATTATATGGAGAAAGTAGAATTCCATATCCCATTAAAATTTCAATTGGTTTGGCATTTTTCATTATTTCACAATTGGAAATACTTAGTTTTAAGTGTAAAAACCTTTGCAAATCTTATCAATTATAAAAAATGGCAAGTATAAAATGTTTTGCAATTTTTTTATAAAAACATGTTGTTACAACTATATCATGAAAATAATTCTTTAAATTTTATATTAAACATGCAAAGACATATAAATATCTTCGAATAACAATATAAAATTCTATTTCAATCAATCGTTCAATGCAATAACTGTTGGAGTTACTTCACACACACCTAGGATTTCTTTTTCCTAAGGTTTTTCCTTTTTTTATTAGTCATAATTAGTCTTTATCCAGTCTCCTATAATTTAGAGGAGAATATTCCACTTGGAGAATATTCTCTTTCATTTGACACTTCAGTTTGACTACTTGAGTTGAGTTTAGATGCTGCATTAGTTTTGTCACCATGCAACATTGGGATCATCACTAGATAATGCGCACTTGCCTTGGGATCATCACCAGACTGGCGCATTACCCTTGATTCCCTGATCTACTCATCACTACTCTCTATTCAATCAGTTAACTAAAAAATAGTTGATTAGTTAACTCAACTAGGTGGCAGTTCACTCCCGTAACTACCTAAGAGACTAGACTAGGTGGCAGTTCTCTCCTGTGATTACTGGTGTGTGTCTAGATAACTCTAGAACACCACTATGGCACATTGGTTCTCCTCCAGTGCGCACTCGGTGACTTATACAGAGTATCTCATGTGTAAATTATTCATTATTCATTATGGTTAATGAGAATTCTTCTATTCTTTCTCTCCTTCTTATTCTTTCTCAATTTCTCTCTGCAAATGTGTGTAGTATTTTCTATATAGATCTATTCTGTGTAGGTTCAACACATTTACATGGTATTAGAGCTGACAAACTACTAAGAAAAAGCTACACCAAAAATTTTTGCAGGTACAAATGATTGAAGACAATGGAAAGATGGATTTCCAAAAAGAATTCATTCTTACACCTTACGACTACTTTGCATGGAAGGAGAAAATAACCATACATATCCGAACCATAGGGTTGTACAGGTTAACATTGAATATAGATACATATATTGTTATCACATAAAGTTACCAAGGGTCGTAGGACGACCAAGTCCTTTGTTGCACATAAACGCCCAAACGCAACATTCAAAGCATTCCATTTCGAGCTTAAGTTAGAAGCAGCGGCAGGTTTATTTTTCCAACGATGGATATCCCAGGAGAATATCAAATCAACGGATCATGTGTATTTGACATGTCAAAGTTATGTGAGGTCTAGCAACAGATAGAAGCCCCATAGTTAAAGATCAGGTGCCACACGTCCTTCTCCATCGGATGATCATGATTTACTTCAGGAATTTGGGCTTCGGGAGTTTTGTATTCTCCCCTCTCACTTTCATCTAGAGTGTTTTCTCTCGAATTCCACCGATCGTTGTCGCATTTCCATCCAAATCTAACGGTGGTAGTTTTCTTCAGGACTTTGGGCTTCAGGAGTTTCATCTTCCCCTCTCTCTTTTTCCTCCAAAGTATTTTCTTCAGGAGTCCACAAATCCCTATCATGTGTCCTCCTCATATGAATCATCTTCGTTCACTTCGGAGCTCCAACTCTACATGCAGACTTCCCCCGATCTATGAAGTGCCAAAGTACATGGCATTCATCAGTTCATACATGTTTCCCTCTCATATATCATGAAACATGACATCCATCTGGATCTGACACATGTCACCTCTCTTTCACAACATGTCATCATAGTGATGTAAGGCCACCACATCAGATCATCCTCCGAGAAGTGTTCTTGTTCTGCGCCAAAATTAGCACCATCTCTAAGTACAGTTAGAATGATCCTAAATTTGGAAGGCAGATAAAATTTATTGGGGGTGATAAAATGGCAGGGCTTCCCATATCGTGGAATGCAACAAGATCAACAACCACACTTCATTGCAGGGATGCAACTTTCTCGAGTGTTAAAATACTTGAGCGGTCCCGAAATGGAAACCGTGGTATAGTAAAAGAGCTATGTGGCGAAAGGTGGTGAATTGTGGGCTCAAAAGAGGTTTGGATCCAAAACTCCTTTGACAACCCCGCAATCACGTGATTACATAATTTCAAATCCAAGAGCAACACATGGTATCCCCCTGGGCGTTAAGCCTCATTGCAATCCCGACAAAAAAGAAGTTAATGAAAAAAGAGTGATGGTTGAAACCTCAAATAACTCCATAAATAGAAGGCATGGAGGGTCTAGGTGTGGAGACATAACTATCAGCCCGAGGTACCCCTATGGGTGGTTTTTCCTACAGGCCGATGTTAATCTGAGCTCGCATATGACAGAAGGATACACGCACAGTCTGACAGAAGGATGCACAGATGTAAAGCCTTGAATGGGATGGCCATATCACACTCCCGGTAGTTGTGGACTGATATGATATAAATAGATTAGTTTATATTAAATAGTTCAGAGGCTAGAGAGCCGAGAAAGTTTTATGAGTAGGGCTCTGTATTTTTAGTTTGTAAGCTTGAGGGATTGGATTGTAAATATTATGTTATTGAAGATTCCTTTGAATTGTTTTTATTAGACCGTCTTCTTAGCTTACACGTTATTATGTTTCTTCTTTTCTGGATGTAATCTCTCCGATTTATGGATTCCTGAGGCAATGGAGGATTTGTTGTCATCATTCCCATTTTTCATGGTTCATCAAACACTTTCTTTTTTTCTTCTTGTCTAGGTGTAGCATCTCTCTGATTTATGGATTCCTGAGGCGGTAGAGGATCTGCTTTCATTTTTCCCATCTTTCATGGTTCATCACTCAAACATTTTTTATTTTTCTTCCTGTTTGGATGTAATCTCTCTGATTTATGGATTCCTGAGGCAATGGAGTATTTGTTGTCATCATGCCCATCTTTCATGGTTCATCAGACACTTTTTGTTTTTCTTCTTATCTGGGTGTAGCATCTCTTTGATTTATGGATTCTTGAGGCGGCAGAGGATTTGTTGTTTTCTTTCCCATCTTTCATGGTTCATCACTCAAACATTTTCTATTTTTATTCTCATCTCAAGGTAGCATCTTTGATCTATGGTTTCCTGAGGCAGTAGAGGATTTGTTGTCATCTTGCCCATGTTTTATTGTTTATCACTCAGACACATTATGTCTTCTTTCTCCTCATTACCACGTAAATCTTTTTTTCTGATAGGAAATTCAAATTCCTTCATTATTCATGATACTTATGACTCCATAGCCCAATGGTCCCGCATTGATATGCAACAACCTCTATTATATTCTCCTTTCTTTGCAGCCTTGTTGATCCACCTACCCAAACCATTTTAATCAATTTTAATTTTTTTATGGGTACTAGGCTTATCCTCTTATAGTCTGAGGGTGACTCGAAGTGCTAAAATTAATGGAACCATTTTCAGGGATGGAAGTGAGGATATATTCCCTAGGAGAACGACAATGAAGAGATCCAATTTTAGATGGTGAACTAAAGCTAGACACATTGTTCTGACTGCTTATCTTTCACCATGACAACTCCACTTTGCAGAATCTATTGGTGACTCCACTGAAAGGTGAAAAATAAAATGGATATGGAGGCTATCTTGGCCAGGAGGTTTTCCCCACTCAACTTCTCAGCCATAGTTTCTTATCAACACCATGTTCCTCATATCGATGAATGGAAAGACTTGCTACCAATATTTTATGAAGGTAAGAATGACAACCCTCTTAAACATTTTCTGGGATTTCATGCTTTGATATAGCATCTTGACATCCATCATGAAGACATACATATGAAGATGTTTATTTACTATTTCCTAGGAGATACTCATATTTGGTATCACTCTCTTGAGATTTCTAGCATTTCTTCAGTTAAAGAGTTTCATGCAGCTTTCAACATTCATTTTCAAAAGTTTTATTCCTCTAAGTTAATTTGTCATATATGTTGTGAGGACTATAAAGACAGTGTTCAGGATATAACGGATTCTTATGAAGGTTGTGGGAATGAAGAAGATACCTTGGATGAAGAATCAATTTTTTATCTTCCATGTTCATCTGCATCTGATGAAAACTGTGTTTGTTGTCTCAATAAGGAAAGTGCAGAAATTGAGTCTGTTATGGAAGATGATATTATTTGTAGCCCTGTCTCTAAAAATCATAGATATGAGCAACCTATTTTTGACTCATATGATGATGATAAAATATCGCTTCCTGGATTGAATATTGTAAGGAAGCCCGTGTTTAGTATTGAATAAAACTTTTATCATGTTGGGAGAAGATGCCTCTTGGTATGTCATTTGAGGCTCCTCCTTTATTTGATCATTATGGAGACAATGATGAAGACGTTGAAGATTTTTTTTTCGTAGAGGAAAAAAGCATTAGCAACTACCCTTATGATGAAAATGAAATCTTCTACCAAGAGAAACATGTTAAGGAGAAACAACCATCTAATGATATATATGAGGAGATTTTTTCCCATCAGCTAACAAATGTTATCAAAGAAAGAAAAAGAGAAGTGGATCAACAGCCTGCATCATATTTTCACTCACATGTGCTTGCCACAGACATTCAACCATGTGTGATAATCTGTAAAGCAAGGAAAATTTTCTTTTACCAATCCAATAGGTTTTATCACCTATTTTATGAACCTGTAGGGGAATACATGGAGTTGCATTTCCTCAATGTATTGGAGCCTCCAAGCCTTATCTTACCTTCATCATTAGAAGGAAATATGAAGAATGTAATCAATTTGTTGTCATAGTTTCATTGTTCCTTGTTGATCAGTGACAGAGTAAATAAGTTTTTAGTTAGGAAGTTACTTGAATGGCTCTAGTGGAAGTTTGTTTTCACCTAGCACTTTGTAAAAATCAGTTAGTCTAGGATTGTACATAAATAAATCTCCTTATGGAGCACATGTGTTTGTTTTCTTTTTGTAAGTAGAATAGTGTACATATCAGCCTGTGGTTCTTAGCAGGAGGTATTTGAGCTCGACTCCACAACTCAAAGGATAAGGAACCATAACTACGTGTTCTTGGCAGCTCACAGGGAGCATGCCATCCCATGTGGAGCCAAATGTTATCACATAAATTTTCCAAGGGTCGTAGGATGATAAAGTCCTTTGTTGCATAGAAATGTCCAAACACAACATTCAAAGAAGCCCATTTCGGGCTTAAATTACAAGCAGTGGGCGGGTTTATTTTTCCAATGACGGAGATCCCAGGAGCATTTCAAATCAACAACTCACGTGTATTCAGAATGTCAAAGTTGCACGAGGTCTAGCGCCAGATAGAAGCCCTGGAGTTAAATATCAGGTGCTACGCATCCTTCTCCATCAGACGATCATGATTTAATTCTGGAATTTGGGATTTGGGAGTTTTGGCTTCTCCCCTCTCTCTTTCATATGAAGTGTTTTCTCCCAAAGTCCATTGATCACTACCATGTGCCCATCCAATTCTAACAGTGGTAGTTTGATTTGGGACTTTGGGCTTCAGGAGTTTCATCTTCCCCACTCTCGTTTTCCTCTAAATTAGTTTCTCCTAGAGTCCATAGATCCCTACCATGTGTCCTCATTAGATCAACGATCATCATTCACTTCAGAGCTCCAAATCTACATGCAGACCTCCCCCAGGCTCTGAAGTGCCAAAGTACGTGGTAGTTATCATTTCAAACATGTGGTTCTCTCATCTATCATGACACATGGCATCCATATAGCACTGAAACGTGTCACCTCTCTTTCACAAAACGTCACCATAGTGATGTTAGGCCACCACATCAGATCATCCTATGGGAAGTGTTCTTCTTCCGTGCAAAAATTAGTACCATCTCCAAGTGCGGTTAGAATTATCCTATAGTTGGTAGGTAGATAAAATTTAGAGGGGGCGCTAAATTGGATGTAATCTCTCTTATTTATGGATTCATGTGGCGATGGAGGATCTATTGTCATGATGCCCATCTTTCATGGTTCATTAGACACTTTCTGTTTTTCTTCTTGTTTGGGTGTAACATGTCTCTGATCTATGGATACATAAGGCGGTAGAGGATTTGTTGTCATCTTTCCCATATTTCATGGTTCACCACTAAGACATTTTTTATTTTTCTTCCTGTCTCGATGTAATCTCTCTGATTTATGGATTCCTGAGGTGATGAAGGATTTGTTTTCATCATGCCCATCTTTCATGGTTCATCAGACAATTTCTATTTTTCTTCTGGTCTAGGTGTAGCATCTCTCTGATCTATGGATTCTTGAGGTAGTAGAGGATATGTTGTCATATTTCTCATCTTTCATGGTTCATCACTCAAACATTTTATGTTTTTCTTCTTGTCTGGAGGTAGCATCTTTGATGTATGGATTCCTGAGGGAGTAGAGGATCTACTGTTGTCCTGCCCATGTTTCACCATTTATCACTCAGACACATTCTTTCTTCTTTCTCCTCATTACCACATAAATCCTTTTGTATGATAGGTATTTCAAATTCCTTCATTATTCACGATACTTATGACTCCATAGACTAATGGTCCCAAACTAATCTGCATCAACCTCTATTATCTTCTCCTTTCTTTGCAGACTTGTTGATACACCTACCCAAACAATTTTAATCCATTTTACTTTTTGATTGGTACTGGGATTATCCTCTTGTAGTATGAGGGTGACTCTCAGTGCTAACAAAACTGACATCAGCCATAGAAAAATCCAAGTACTTAAATTGCATGGATGAGGCACTAGGAACAATTTGCAGTCTTATTCATCCCGATCTCCTTTTTCACATATATTCCTGTAAGACTCCCAATGAATACTGGACCACCTTGGAAGGGCTCTTTGGAAAATAGGATGATATAAGGGGACACATTCTATAGGTGGAACTTCTTACATTGGATCCAAAAATCTTCGACAATATCCAAGATTTCTTTACAAAATTCAAGGATTTATTGTCGCAACTCAAATCTTGAGGGGTTGATAAATTGAAGGAGGAGAAACAAATGGTTCTCACCATTCTCTCCAAGATTGGTTCTGAATTCTCTGTATTCCTATCCACATTCCATTCTGTCATATTTTCCTCTAGAGCCACCTAGAAGATTCTTCTCTTGAGGAATTTATCAAATCCCTGACACAAGAGCAAACCAAGCTCGTCAACATGGGATAAATCAAAGTCCCAAAAGTGCATGCACTCACTATGCAATATGGCAGCCAAAAATATCAGAAATCTAAAGATAAAGACAAAAGGAAATCTCATGCACTTCTAAAGAAGGAAGGGCACACAAAACCCTTCACCGATGCCTCCAGATCCAAAGGGGAAAAGGGAAGAAAAGGGGATAAATGCACCTACTGTCACAAAGGATTTTGTCCTGAATCTGCATGCATTAAAAAACAAATAGATCTAATGACTCAAATACTTCAACAAAAAAACCTTGGAGATTGTATTGCCGAGGGTGCTAAGAAGAAGAAGCTAGAAGATCATAATTCCAAGAAAGGAAAATCTAGCCATGACTTGATTGCCATCAACTCCTCTCCTGATGCTTAGATCGTAGATTCAGGAGCATCACATCACATGGCTGCCTCAAAATCAATATATTATTCATTGGATGCATGCAAAGTTCCTCCTATTCTGATGGGGGACAACTCTTCTTTCAAAGTCACTAACAAAGGAAGGATTGAACTCAACAATGGAAGCTTCGAGAATGTGTTGCACGTTTCCAAAATTTCTGTCAACCTTCTCTCCATGTATCATATGAAAATTTCCGACACTAGAAATAAATTCATATTCAAACCAAACTCCATGGACATATATGACATGCAAACCAACTCCATGGTTGCTACCAGTGAGGTAAATCATCAGTCTAGATTGTATACATTTTCTTAATTGATTGAGCATGATTATTCTTTATTTCTTACTCATACCGATGAAAGTAGTAGGATATGGAACGAAAGGTTTGGAAATTTGAATTTCAGATACATGAAACAACCTAGAAATAAAATATTGGTTGACGTTCTACCAGACACCCATTTCTCTAAGGGAGTATGTGAGGGATGTGTTCTCGGAAAACACCCTCAAGATAAAGTCAACAAAGGAAAGTCGGAGAGAGATTTTGCACCTTTATATGTGATCCACAACGACCTTTTGGGTCATTTTACACATACATCCATAAAAAAAGTGAGGTTTTGTTCTCATTTTTTTTGATAATTTCTCACGTTTTACATGGATCTACATTCCGAGGAAAAAATCTAAGGTCTTTAAACACCTAAAATATTTCAAAGCCCTGGTTGAGACACAGTCCAGAAAGAAGATCAAAGTCATCCGAATTTATAATGGGGGAGAGTATGTGAATCATGAGATCCATAATCTTTTCCATGAGGTAGGGATTCAGTTGCAATGCATAGTTCCCTATAATTTGCAGCAAAACGAAGTTGTTGAGCAGAAAAATGGATCTCTAAAGGAGATGGCATCTTGCATGCTTCATCCAAAGTCACTACCATAGATATTATGGGATGAAGCAATTAATTGCGAAACATACATCTAAAACATATCTCCCCATAGATTTGTCAAGGATAAGACCCCCTACGAAGCTTAGAGTGGCCTCAAATTGGAAGTGACCCAGTTTCACATTTTCGGTTCATGTGCATGGGCCCATATTCGCTCTGAAAAGAGGAAGACACTTGATTCAGAGAGCACTAAGTGTATTTTTGTTGGATACCCCGACGTTGTGAAGGGATATAGAATTATTGACCTTTCCTCGGACTGACTCATCATTGAGTGAAGTGTCCAATTTGAGGAAAGTGTCTCGCATGTACCTCAGCAGCCACATGTAGAAACCCTCATTCTTCCACCTGTCTGAGATTATGAGAATGCACATGTAGACACTTCTTCAGATAACAGTTATGATTCAGAGGAATCAGATGATTCAGAGGAATCAGATGATTCATATTCAGATTTGATACAGTCATATGCAGAGTCAGAGCATCCAGATACAGTTGTAGAGCTAGAGCAGAGGCACAATTGGGCACAAACTACTCTTCAAGATGCAGGGGATCTCGTTGGTGATCTAGTCGATACTAGGAGGACTTGATTTGATTTATAGGAGCCTCTTCTTGCACTCACTACCACTGAACCATTTCCCTCTAAGCATATTTTCTTGGTTCAGTCTTCATATCCACAGTCTTATGGTGAGGTTGTTGGAAATCCCTTTTGGGAATCCACCATGTAGGAGGAGTACAACTCCCTCCTCGAGAACTACACTTGGCATCTGGTTCCCCTTCCTTTTGGGAGGAAACTTTTCAGATGCATATGGGTCTACAGGACCAAGAGCGCAATGGATGGACATATTAGCAGATACAAAGCCATGCTTGTTTCCAAAGGTTTTCAGCGGGTTCATGGTATCGACTATGATGAGACCTTCACTCTAGTAGCGAATATGGATTCCATATGATTGGCACTTTCCATTTCAGAAGCCAAGGGATGGGAATTCCATCAGATGGACATGAAGAATGCATTTCTTCACGTGATCTCTTTGAGGAGATCTACATGGAGCAACCCCAAGGATTTATGCATGACTCATCTTTGGTTTTTTTACGGAAGAAGTCCCTTTATGGACTTAAGAAGGCTCTGAGGGCATGGTATTCCAAGATGGAATCCTACCGGATGTCACAAAACTCTGTACATTGTAAATCAGACCCGAATGTCTACATGCTCAGGCCGACTGATTCACTTCTACTCTTAGTTCTATATGTTGATGATTTTTTGATCATCGTGTTGAGGAAAATATATGAAATGATATTACTCAAGCATTTTCATGTATTTCTTGGCTAAAGAAATATAGACGGGAATATCACCCTATGTTTATAGCCTCAAAAATTGTTTCCTAATACACAAGTATTGGTAACAAGGGCTTAGGCTGATTTTATTATAAATAAAAGATTATTGAAGAATTCAATATTTATGTAATTTTTTGAATATAACAGATGAAAAATTAATTGTAGAGACAGAAGCAAAAATACCAAGTCAATAATTAACACAGATGAGACAGAAAGAAATCGCTTATTTCATTCCAATTTATCAAAAGAATTGTTCTCTTTACAAAATTCCCTAAGGAAGTTTGGACCCAATTCAAACTTAGATGTCCCCGATGAAAATCATACAAAATGACTTTTGACAGAAAGTAAAAACCTGAACTTTAAAAGCTGGATCAACTTGCCACAAATTGTTTCCCACTAGACTATGCACAATATCCTTTATTAGTCATGAAATTTAATTCACAAACAGACAATTCTACACAGACTATCAAAGATAGATCAACACCTCTGAAAAAAAAGTGTCTGAATGATGTGATTCAACCTTGAATCTTGTTGTCTACAATAGGACCCTACTATCATAAAAGGGAATTAGGCTTTCAATGAATTGAAGAATGAATGAAAACTGAGCTAGCTCAATAAACTCAAGAGCAGACCTTAGTATGCTTTCCTCTTCTATCATCCTCTTGTTCGTCCTTCTCCTTTTGTCTTTAAGCAATCAAAATTAGTTGAAGTAGTTAAAATACCTCTTTTAGTTAAGTTAACTAAAACTCATCTAACTTTTAATTTAGAGAGAAAATTAATAAATTAATAATAAGGGTCTTTAATAAATAATAACTAGTAGGTGGGACCCCTTGTGACTTCCTTTAGTTTCTTAACAAACATAACAAAACTAGTTAATCAATCAAACACATCCCTCCTTGTGGCTCCCATCATCACTCTCATAATTTTGAAAATTAATATCAATGATATTTGAAACCATATCCAAAAAATATAATATCCAACATATCCAAAAATAGTGTGATGTCCAAAACTTCAACAGTCAATGTTTCTCAACAATCAATAAATAAAAACACTCAAAAACCATATTTTCCACTTTGGGAGGCAATCTTCCCTTTGTTGCTACTGTCTCCTTTTGATTTATATGAATTTTCCTTAGGCCGTGTGGATCCTTTAGGCCTTATCTCATTGATAACATGAGAGCAATCATCTCTCAAGTGCATGCAGGATAAAACAAATTTGGTAGAGTCACTTGAGGGAGAGGAGGGGGCAACAACAACTTTTCCTTTATCAGGTGCATGGTGGGATTCGGTTATTAATCTCTTTCTTGCGTGGGAATATTGTAGGGGTGAGTGTGCAGGAGCATCTTAGACAATTGGGTTAATCGATGGAGGAGGAGAAGGTACAAACAAATTGGACTAGCCATGATGTTGGGAGACTGTTGGGTGGACAATATCTTTCCATTCGTCATTTTCAGGGACTTCAGGTTGCAATGAGACATGAGGGGGAACTGGGATACCAGGGACATGTGGTGCTTGGAAAGGATAAATTTATGGGCTAGGTTGGACCACCCCTTGTCCAATCTAGCTGAAAAACCCAACTTGGAATATTTGGTTCAACTCTTGTGGATCTGCATCAAAATGTATCGAAAACCTTGGCCTTCTTGGGCCCTTATTCCAATTTCCTCTTCCCCTGTTATTTCGACCATGGCTTCCTCTACTAAATAATCTCAGTCCTATATGCAACATTTATTAGCAACTAGTTTCTTAAACAAACCATACATGACATCTCTCTAAATATGAAACAAAGTTTGGCTCACCAACACATCAGACTCATGCAATCCAATCCATAAAAATAGTTTAATACTTGTCAATGAGTAGGGGTTGAATAATGGTTCTGGGCTATATGAGGGATTGTATTGAGAGAAAAGTGGTAACATGAAGGGGGGTAGATCATGATTACTGCTCAAAAAATCATCAAACAATCAACTATGTTTTAATAAAAAAACATATCAATTGTAACTCATCTCTGTGCCATCCTTCAACTGTTATAATAAAAAGTTTCCATTTAACTATAATTTAATTTTAAGAACATGGCATGAATATTTATTCTAGGAATGGGAGGGGATTTGTAATGTGCAGAAAAGTGAGAGAATGGCAAGGAAATAGTGAATATTGTTCATAAAACAAATCAAGTAATCAATAAACATAACTTTGTACTAAAATCAATACAAAATATACCAAAACCATATCAACAATTACTATGTATCAAACTGTTCATTGTCCCAACATTTAAATTCTTCAAAACTTCTCAATTTATAACATCCTGTGCAATCATACTCATAATCGAAACAACTTTCCATTCAACGGTCCTGTTAAGAAAATGCTTGGTCCTTAATTTCTTTATTTCCTTTTAAGAATTTAAAGAAAACACACAGAAACATTGCTACATCTCTACATCACTATAAAAATAACATCCATTGTCTAGCAATTCATGATCAACCCAAATTAAAATATACACAGGTCCCTTTCCCAAATACGAATAGACTTCCAAATATGCTCAATTACATACATTCTTCCTCATATCAACCAATAATATTTTGCAACGAAACCATAGTCAACATAAAACTCAAACCTCATCACTGTCTATGTAAAAATTTCCAATATGCACGATGATTCAATAATATACGCACAATGAACATAACCAAATACACACAGTCACCATTTCCATAACTATCTATAACCCTGATCGGGCCCAGTGAAACACACAGGTGTTTCCAATTTGCAATTAAGACAACGTTGTAAGAACATAGTGAGTGGAAACATACCAAGAGGATAACATCCCTCGACTGTAAATTAATCATTCCCAATCCTAATTCTTCAAGCAATTTAATCATAGAACGACGAGGTAAGGACTCAACAAAAAAAATCCATAACCCCTCCACTTGATAAACCCATATTTAACAACCAAGAAGATGCCCGTAGGGAGAAAAATAGTTGGAGATTTAAAATTGGGATCTTTCACAACAAATATGAGGAGACAATCGAGAGTGTGTTCATTCAACAATAGCATAGATAACTAGAGGTCCTCATGGACATATCAACCACAGTAAAAACCCTTTCGATAGAGACATAGTAGTAATCCACAAGGTCTCCTTATAACTCCTAGTCTGGGAAATGGAACAACAATTAGCCATAGAGGAAGACAACGACATGTAGGGTAGAAAAGGCTGGTGCACAAGTGCATTTTATGTTCGCAGAGGAGAGGCGAATGTCAACTAAACAGTGACAGTTACCAAGAACACAAATAAATCTAACCTATGTTTATTTTCTTAAGGGTCGAACCATTTGACAATAGTACTAGTGAGGACGCCTAACATGGAGGCATAAGTTATATCAGCCTAGAACCATACGGTATAAATCAACATTATGGCCATCCTAAGACCAATTCTTGAGATAATTTGGTGGAAATATAATGAGGATGAGCCACGACCATGAATCTGGTATGAGAAATACACAACACCCAAATGGTAGTCTGAACACGATTAGATAGGGTTACACTCGTGACTGTGAGGAAGCAACCGACAATAACACATAGAAAAAATCTCCATCATTTATCACAACGATAATACCCATATTCACTTAAAAATCCACAGAGACCCACCACGATTTTAACCAACATAGCAACCAGCGAATGCACAACTCAACCAAAAACCAATTCTTTTGCTTGCAATCCAAACAATTACACAGTCATTCCAAAGAGAAAAATCATGCATTTACACAGTTGCAATTCTCATTAAAACAAAAAACCAATCATTACTGAGCCATGTTTGTGTTATCACTGTAATAATTTTTATATGGAATCCAATTCTTGGGACTTAGCAATAGGCTAAATCGGTGTATAAGTGCAACAAACTGGAGGAATTGGACCACATCTAGCAGACGAGGCTAACTATACAAAAAAGGTGAAGTTTATGGGACCCGAGGGGTCATATATCATGGGTACCATAAATAAACGATCAAGGAACATATCGGGTCAAGAAATAATGCAGAGGTTAATCTTTTGAAAGAGGGCTAATAAGAATACCATGGTTTCATCTCGAGGCCACGTGGTGCCACCAGATGCATATCGGGGGGAAAAGCAAGTGATCTTGAAACAACTCAATCACTCCACGAAATCACATGTCAGATGCCATTCAACGTGTTAAATCCAAAGGTCACATGTGGAAATCGAAAGTTGATGACCAGTCAAATCATCTTGAGACACTTGTTTGGGTACTATGCGTCGATGCGATGCCAGGTGAGAGCCGCCAAATAACCGATTTAAAAGACTCATCATTGGAAATTGATGGTCGAACATGATAAGTTGTTATTCCTATAAGTATTTTCGTCAACAGCCCATGATTATCACTCTATGGCGATTTCTACTCAAAACACAGGTCATATTACTCTGTTTAGGGTAATTGACGTTATATTATAGAGCGAGATAATTGAAAATTGATCCATTCATCCAATTCTTGTAGGGTTGAGAGAAATAGGCTCCTGTTTCCAGGAAAACCATAGGAAATGGAAGATAAATATCCAATGACCTTCAACAAACCAGGAAATTCGAATAGTAGGACAAAACTATCAATGAAGAAAAAAGAAAGGCTTTCTATGCAAATACTGGCAACAAAATTTCACACAAAATCTACAGATGAACTAGGATCATGTGAAGAAATTAGATTGAATCCTATCATGAAGGATTTGATCATTAATGGATATGCAGACAGATACCACATGCAATATGACAAGAGTAAAAGAAGCAAGCGACATAAGGAGGAGAATAAAGCTGAAATGGTCGAAGGTACTGGAGAAAGCCAACCTGTTTGGCTTAACACCTTAAAGGAAGAGATTGCAAACCTGAAATAAATTACTAGCTAAATTAAGTATATTTCAGGGAATTTTGTGATGATGAAGACAAGTGCATTCATGGTAAAAATCTCAAATATGTCATTTTTTTGTTTATAACGTTCCCCAGAAAGTAGGAGTTCGGTTTTCGTATGCTACTCCTTCTATGACTGGTATCTATTTTTGGAATCTTGTAGAAGATAATCCGTTTTGGGGCTCATATGTGATTTATCTATATATATTGTTAAAAAGATAAATGAATGGTTGGAATTATCGGAGAGGGTCCTACCCTTGTAGCAGGAGAACTTTGTAATTTCTTATGAACTTCAATATAAGCATATAAGGTCTTCTCAGATAGCCGAGATTCATCACGGTGTTGATGTTCAGTATGTTTTCTTGTATTTCATATTCATAAATGTGTTTTTCTACTATATATAATATTCAAGCAAGAGAAAGAATCCACCCTGCTAGTGCCCTTCCTTATATTGATTATACTCGTTATATGTCTATTGGTTCTCGATTCATAATTCACTCGCGATTGGTGCTCTGTTTTCAGTAACCATCCTTCATCTTTCTTCTTCTAATGCTATACCAAGAGATTCACCCTTCATTAGATGCCTCTTGCTGATAATAATCTTTCTTTTATTTTCCTCTACCATCTCATATTACTTATTTGGATGTACAACATACCTATTTTGCCTCTGTTCCATCTGGGAATACATAGCTTATAAATTTTCATACGTTTTTAGGAATTGATCCCATTTCCCGAATGGAACTGCTTTTATGTTTCATCCCACCACTTTTAAAATTTACATTATGGAAGAATCTGACCTCTGTACACACATTGCCAAATATTTTGAGAATTTCAACCGACCATATGCCTGAGAGATCCCTCTCTGGTTGGAAGGGTCAGAATCCAACCTAAAGCTGGTTGAAAGAGTTACCTCTGTCATTTGTCTTTCAGCCGAACAGATTTACAGAGTGCTAGCATTCTGGCGACCATACTGGGGAGCGAGGGAAGAATATTCTCTGGGAGAAACGACAAAGTTCAAATATGAGTACAAATGGTGAAGAGTACGCATACATAGAAAGGTTGTATATCATTCACCTGGCGAATCCATTTCAAAGAATCTAGAATTCAATGTTTTTATGACGAATCCACTGTCCAAAGACTCAGTAGCTTGAATATTTTATTGGCGACTCCACTCAAGATTCAAATGTGATTCAGAAACTCCAATGGAAGAAGAGATCTCTTGATAGTGGTATGAAAATACGTCATGGGAGAAAACAAGTACCTAAAATTGATTTTTTTCCAAGACATTATATTTTTTGTTGTTAATTACATTTTGTCCTTTCTTGAACATGCTAAACAATTTTTTCTTCACCTGCTTCATGCAAATGATGATCATGATAATCTTGAAATTGTATATCCTCCTCTTAAAATTATACAGATATCCCCTCAGTTTATCACTGATTTTGATCAAAATATCGCATCTGAGACATGTGATGACCACGACCAAGTTGATAAGACTCATCAAACCAAAGGTGATATTTCATCTCCTGTGCTTGATCCAACACCCTCCAAGACCCAACACAGATACATACCCTTAAAATTACCCTAGGTCCTTCATGATTTTCCTCGAAATCACTATGAATACTTGTAAGTTTTAAACCTCTGAAGTAAAGCAATGCATATAGATTCTTAAGAAAAACATAATTTAATCAATGGATCATACACAAAGTACACAGAGATTTTATACTGGAAACCCTCAACCGGGAAAACCTTTCTTATATGCATTTCTTTATTTCACAGGTTTAAAACTTACATGTGGTATCAGAGCTCGTTTTTGGCTTCATAGGGATGCCTTTGTTGTTGAGGGTTTGGATCAGTCTTGATAGATCAAGTTTATCTTGGGTCTGTAATAAACCTGGGTTTAGTGGGATCTTTTGGAGTGGAGATTCGAGTATAGAAAGAGGAATGGTGAGATCATCTAGAATCGAGATAGAGAAGTTCAACAGTAAAAAATTTGAGCTATGGAAGCTCAAGATGGAGGAACTTCTTGTAGACAAAGAGCGATGGATCACTGTGGATCTTGGTACACAACCTACTGGTACACCGTCTACTAGCACAAAGGCTAATGGTACACAACCTACTAGTACAAAAACTACTAGTACACCAACTACTGGTATGTCGAAGGAAGATTGGGAGAAGTGGGATAGAAGAGCAAGGAGTAATATTCGAATCTGCCTAGAAGATTCAGTTTTGTTGAATGTCTCGGGAGAATCTACAGCCAAGGAACTATGGGATAAGTTGGGGAATTTGTATCAATCAAAGTCCCTAATAAACAAGTTAGTTCTTCAAAAGAAGTTGTATCATCTTAGAATGGAAGATGGAGATTCTGTGACAGAACATATAAATGCCTTTAATACTATGGTAAGTCAACTTGTCTTTGTTAATATTATGATTGCAGAAGAAGATAAGTGTATTACTTTGTTATGTTCTTTTCCAAAATCTTGGGATAATCTGGTTGTAGCAATTGGTAGTACCACTCAATCTACATTGAAGTATGAGACTGTAGTTTCATCCTCGTTATCTGAAGAGATGAGGCGAAAAAGAATGGATAGTCATAGCACAGATGATTTATTTGTAAGAGGTCATACCCAAGATAGGAATCCTAGTAAACCTTCGGGGGGAGATCTAAATCTACAGGTAGATCTAAGTCTCCAGGAAAATCTTTGAGGAAATGATGGAAGTGTGGTAAAATAATGCATTATATGAAAGATTTCAAGTCTAAGAAGGTTGATAAACCAAAGGGATTTGATGGTACCTCTTCCACAGAGGGGAAAAACTCCACTGAATAAGGAGGTGATGTTTACCTGGCATCTACAAGTACACATGCAGACCATGATGTATGGTTGATCGACTCAGGTGCATCATACCATATGACTCCTCACAGGGATTGGTTCTCTGAATATGAAAAATACGATGGTGGTGATGTATTCCTAGGAGTTGACTCGACAACAAAAATCTTGGGACGTGGAAGGGTTATGTTGCTTCTAAAATATGGAAGGATTAGAACTCTCTCTGGGGTTCTACACATTCCAAAACTAGCCAGGAGCCTAATATCTGTAAGCAAGATAGATGATGCAGGAGTGGATACTATATTTGGAAAGAACACTTGCAAGATGGTACAAGGAGAAATGGTGTTGATGAAGGGAGTTTGATGTGGAACTCTGTACAAATTTCTAGGAAGAACTTATACTAATGGGTGTAACAATTATGTTGTCCATGAACAGAGAAATAAAGAACACAAGACCAATATTTTCCCTGGAAAGAAGACCATGTTGTCGCATCAAAGACTCGGACATATTGGAGAAAAGTGCCTTCAAACACTACACGGTAAAGGTATGGTAGAAGGTATGTATAATTGCACTCTAGATTTTGATTTCTGTGAAAATTTCATATATGGTAAACATAATCGAGTAAGATTCCCATTTGGTGCTACAAGAGCAAAGGGGATCTTAGAGTTGATACACAGTGATGTGTTTGGACCTGTTCATGTTCCATCCCTAGGTAAATCTGTGTATTATGTTTCATTCATAGACGATTTTTCAAGGAACACATGGATTTATTTTATTAGAAAGAAATCTGAGGTATTTGATAAATTTAAAGAGTTTAAGGCTCTAGTAGAAAATCAGACAGAGAAGAAAATAAAGGTATTAAGAACAGACAATGGTGGAGAATTCTACGGAAATGAATTCGAAGAATTCTGTAAGAAGTGTGGTATAGCAAGGAAGAAGAATACTCCATACACTCCTCAGTAGAATGGAGTTGCAGAAAGGATGAACAGGACACTGATGGAAAAATCAAGGAGCATGCTCAACGGTGCCGTGTTAGGAAAAGAATTATGGGTAGAGGTAGTGGGTACATCATTTTACCTGGTCAATCGATCACCTTCATCAATGTTGGATGATAAAACTCCACACGAAGTATGGTCTAGAAAGAAACCCTCTCTTCAACATCTTAGAGTGTTTGGTTGTGATGCTTATGTACATGTTCCAAAGGAAAATATGAGTAAGATGGATAAAAAGGATGAAAAGTGTATCTTTATTGGTTATAAAGATAGTGCGAAAGGTTATAAGATTTGGAACCCAGAAACCAAGAAGACTTTTTACAGTTGAGATGTTGTTTTCAGAGAGGTAAAAGATGTTTCCAAACAATAATTCCTACCAACGCAAGACGAAACTAAGAAAATAGAGCTTGAGTTGGATGATGAAAAATCTAAATCATCTGAACAAGAGGAAGCAGAAGAAGAAGACGAAGAACCTCATACCCCAGTATTGAGGATATTAGTGAGAGATAAAAGGCAACCATAAAGGTATAATCCACCTGATTTCCGTTCCAATTTTGCTTTATCTATTACTGATGATGATCCCAGAACTATCAGGGAAGTAGTGAATTCAAAGGATAGTAAACTCTGGAAGAAGGCCATGGTTGAAGAAATGGATTCCTTGGATAAGAATGAGGCATGGGATATAGCTGAGTTTCCAGCTGGAAGAAAATCGATTGGTAGAAAATGGTTGTTCAAGAAGAAGTTTAATGCACAAGGTAAAGTGGAGAAATACAAAGCTCGATTAGTAGAAAAAGGTTATTCCCAGGTAGAGGGAATTGACTTTGGTGAGATTTTTTCTCATGTTGCTAAGTTAACTTCTATTACATTTTTTTTATCTATTGCTACTGCTTTTGATCTTGAAGTGGAACAAATGGATGTGAAGACAACATTCCTACATGGGGATCTCGAAGAAGAAATCTACATGAAGTAGCCAAAAGGATTTGTAGTGAAGGGAATGCAATAACTGGTCTGTAAGCTAAAGAGGTCACTATATGGTCTGAAGCAATCACCTAGGATGTGGTACCAAAATTTTGACACATACATCCTTGGATTGGGATTTGTAAGAAGTAGGGCCGATCACTGTGTATATTCTAAGTAGGATGGTAATCACTTCATTTATGTAGTGTTGTATGTTGATGACATGTTGTTGGTAGGAAATAACATGAATGTTATCAAGGAGGTGAAATCGTAGCTATCCTCCAAATTTGACATGAAGAATCTTGGTGCTGCTAACTTCATTCTAGGAATGGAGATTAAAAGAGATCATGCAAATAGGAAACTATGGTTGAATCAGAGAAAATATCTTGAGATGATATTGTAGAGGTTTAATATTCATGGAAGTAAATCGGTCAAGGTTCCTATTCCTATAGGTGTAAATTTATCTACAGATTTGTGTCCCAAGACACAAAAAGAAGAAGAGGACATGTCCCATGTTCCATATGCCAGTGCAGTTGGCAGTTTGATGTATGCAATGGTTTGTACTAGACCGGACATGGAACATGTAGTGGGAGTTTTGAGTAGGTATATGTCAAAACCAGGGAAGGAGCATTAAACAACAGTAAAGAGGGTCTTCAGGTATCTTCGTGGCACTACCAGTGATAGATTGTGCTACCAAGAAAGACCAGGATTGGACAGAGTGTTGGACATACATGGATTTGTTGATGTAGATTGGGCTGCAGATATGGATCGCATAAGATCTACAAATGGGTATGTGTTTAACCTATTTGGAGGAGTAATTAGTTGGATGAGCAAAAGACAGGTTGTGGTGGCACTCTCAACTATAGAAGTTGAATACATGGCAGCCACTCATGCAAGCAGGGAAGCGGTATGGTTACAAATATTATGTTTAGGTATTGGGTTGGTACAAAAAGTAGTAAGATTAGATTGTGATAGTAAGAGTGCAATCTTCCTGGCAAAGAACCCAACTTATCATTCAAAGACAAAGCATATTGACTTTCAGTATCACTTTGTGAGAGACATGGTTGAGGAAAAAAAAGGTGTTGCTAGAAAAGGTTGGCACTTTGAAGAATGTTGCAGATTCATTGACAAAGTCTGTGAGCACAGAAAAGTTCTCCTGTTGTAGAGTAACAATGGGCATTATTTCCCTGGATTGTTGACTATATAATCCCTTAGATCCCTGGATGCAAAGAAAACAACAAGTGGGATAATGTTGGGTATGTGTTATATTATTTGCATGTGTGTGTGTGGGTGCGTCAGATATGACAACTATGTCTCACGATCCCTCTAGTAGTGTTCTTTGTGTCATGTGCATCGGGCGCTTTCCTAGGGGGGTCCTAGGGGGGGGTAGGTATTCCCCCCCTAGTTACGCGTAGCATTCGACAACGAGCGGTAGCCTGGGGAAGCGCCCCAAATTTTTTTTTGGGGCGGTTTTGCTAGTTTTAGTGGATTTTGTTATTTTTAGCAGGTATGTAAATTAATCCTGGATTAAGGGATTAGGGTTTTGGTATCTACGAAATACCTAAAAACATTGTATATATATTGTATGGTGAATGATGAAATTCGATATAATGAATATAAGAAAGGTTTTCCCAGTTGAGGGTTTCCAATATAAAATCTCTGTGTACTCTATGTATGAGCCATTGATTAAATTCTGTTTTTCTTAAGAATCTATATGCATTTCTTTACTTCATAGGTTTAAAACTTACATGTGGATACTTACCTATGTTTGATGGGGAACATGGTGCCATCACAGATGGAAAACACATCCAAACGTTTGACCATTTTATAGATTTGTTTGAGATTGACCATGACAATGTTTGTATGAGGGCCTTCTCTCAATCCTTGAAAGGAGATACCAAAGAATGGTTTAAACATTTGCAGCCAGAGACAATTAGCTTATGGGAAGAATTGAAGGATGTTTTTTCGAAGTTTTGGGGCAAGAATAAATATCTAGATCTACAACTTACAAAATTCTTTGCCTTGAAAAAACAAAGCAATGAAACTATTTCTATATTGAGTAGATGGTTTTCTAGTATTTATTACAATTTTCCCAAATAAATTCAACCCATTGAAGTTGCTGCCATGCTCTAGTATGCCACTACTCTTCATCGAGATTTTCTTTCCTCTTGATGGAAAGAAGACCTAAGACCTTATTACAAATGTTTAATGATGCTCATGAGATTCAACACAATATCCAAGCATGTAAATATATTCGAAATGAGGAGTTGGATGCTAAAGAAAATGACATCAAATATGGACAAAAAACAATTGATTGGAATCTTGAGCATAGAGTTAATAATATCATAGGTCCTCTTGATGTTTTCAATGCTAATGATTTTGCAAAAGGTTATATTCCACTTATTGAAAAAGGAGGTGCTAATTTAGCTTTTGATTCATCCCACGATAAGCATGGAGCTTATTGTTTCATATATTCATTTGTAGACAGTCAAGAAGATGAGTTTGCAAACTAGTCTGTTGAAGGGCAGGTTGATGTTCCAAGTTTGTTCTTGTTAGATGACATTGCATATGTTGTTGATTTCCCTATATATGATGAATATGATGATGATTATGGTGTTGAATTCCTAGAACAATCGACTACATGTTCTCCATCTGAAAATGTTCCTTTTCAGCAGTATAGTGAGATCCATCAACCTATAGATCATGGTTACAAAGAAGAAAGTATTGAAACAACTGAAGGAAATCATTTACCTTTATGCTTTTCTTCATTTAAATTGTTGAAAGAAAATACTAAAATAATCATTGAAGAAAAGGAATGTCTGTTGATGCCAAATCACACTGTTTCAGATCAAAAACCCTCTAGGCATGATGTTGAATTTGAAGAAAGCAATAGACATGCAAATGAAAGATACCTGCCATTATGTTTCTCTTCCTTTAAATTGTTGAGAGCCAATCACGAGACAATAGAGGAATCTAGTAAAAGATTTGTTTTTCAAAGTCATTTGCCTTCTTCTGAAATTGATGAGGATATCCAACTAGATTTCCAACAAAATAAAGTGTTCAGTCATATGATTAGCAGTATGTCCAACGTTCAACCTCCAAGTGAGAGCGGTGTGTAGACTTTGGTTTTCAACGAAAATTAGTGACAGGTCAAGGTATAACACACACCTATTGTGAGAGAATCTTCAATGGATGAGGCACACATTCTATTGTTCTTTTCTACCTTGCAAGGAGGATAACATCCCCAGTTGGAGCCCATGTTATCACTGTAACAATTCTTTATATGGAATCCAAGTCTCGGGACTTAGCAAGAGGATAAATCAATGTAGAAGTGTGACAAACTGGAGGATGGGACCACATCTAGTGGAAGGGGATAAGTATAGTGGAACGATGAAGTTGATGGGACCCGGTGGGTCATGGATTGTGGGCACCATAAATCAATGGTCAGGTAACATATCAGGCCGAGAACTAACACGGAGGTTAATATTTTGAAAGCGGGCCGATAAGAATAATATGGTTTCATCTCGAGGCCATGTGGTGCCACTAGATACATATCGGGGGGAAAAGTAGGTGAGCTCAAAACCACTCAATCACTCCACAAAATCATGTGTCACATGTCATTCAACGTGTTAAATCCAAAGTTCACACGTGGAAAGGGAAAGTTGATGGCCAGTCAAATCATCTCGAGACACTTGTTTGGGTACTATTCGTCCGTGTGATGCCAGATGAGCACCACCAAATAACCGATTTAAAAGACTCATCATTGGAAATTGATGGTGGAACGTGATAAGTTGTTATTCCTGTAAGGATTTTCATGAGAAGACCATTATTAGCACTCAATGGCGACTGCTACTCAAAACACAGGTCAAATTACTCTATTTCAGGTAATTGACGTTATATTCCAAAGCAGGATAATCACAAATCCAACCATTTGTCCAATT
The DNA here is from genome assembly GCA_000966675.3 of Picea glauca. Taxonomy (NCBI): domain Eukaryota; kingdom Viridiplantae; phylum Streptophyta; class Pinopsida; order Pinales; family Pinaceae; genus Picea; species Picea glauca. The sequence goes on from JZKD02S1689972.1 coordinate 156,360, forward strand.
CTTGTACGGTTGAGAGAAATAGGCTCCTATTTCCAGGAAAGCTAGAGGAAATGGAAGAGAAAGATCCAACGACCTTCAAAAAAATGGGAAATTTGAATATTAGGACAAAACTATCAATCAAGAAAAAAGAAAGGCTTGTTGTGCAAATACTGGCAACAAAATTTCAAACAAAATCTGTGGATGAACCAGGATCAGGTGAATAATTAGATTGAATCCTATCATGAAGGATTTGATCATTAATGGGTATGCATACAGATACCACATGCAAGCTGGCAAGAGTAAAAGAAGCAAGTGATAGAAGGAGGAGAGTAAAGCTGAAATAGTCGAAGGTATTGGAGAAAGCCAGCCTGTTTGGCTTGACACCTTAAGTGAAGATATTGCAAACCTGAAATAATCTACAAGATAAATTAAGTATATTTCAGGGATTTTTGTGATGATGTAGACAAGTGGAATTCAAGGTAAAAATCTCAAATATATCAGTTTTTTGTTTATAACGTTCCCTAGAAAGTAGGAGTTCGGTTTTGGTACGTTACTCCTTCTGTGACCGATATCTATTTTTGGAATCTTGGAAAAGATGATCCATTTTGGGGCTCATATGTGATTTATCTATATATATTGTTAAAATGATAAATGAATAGTTGGACTTACCGGAGAGGGGCCTTCCCTTATAGTAGGAGAAATTTGTAATTTCTTATGAACTTCAATGTAAGCATATAAGGTCTTCTTAGATCGTCAAGATTCATCACGGTGTTGATGTTCAATATGTTTTCTTGTATTTCATATTCATAAATGTGTTTTTCAACTATAGATAATATTCAAGCAAGAGAAAGAATCCACCCTGCTGGTGCTCTTCCTCATATTGATTATACTTGTTATATGTCTATTGGTTCTTGATTCAGAATTCACTCGTGATTGGTGCTCTGTTTTCAGTAACCAGACTTCATGTTTCTTATTTTAATGCAATACCAAGAGATTCTCCCTTAATTAGACACCTCTTGCCGATAGTAATCTTTCTTTTCTTTTCTTGTACCATCTCATATTACTTAATTGGCTGAACATCATACCTATTTTTCCTCTGTTCCCTCTAGGAATACATAGCTTATAACTTTTTATACGTTTTCAGGAATTGACCCTTTGCCCAAATGGCCCTGCTTTTCCATTTTGCCCACCACTTTTAAATTTTACATTATGGTGGAATATGACCTCTGTAAACGCATTGCCAAATCTTTTGAGCATTTCAAATGACCATATGCTCGAGAGATCCTTCTCTGGTTAGAAGGGCCATAATTCAACCTAAAGTTGGTTGAAACAATTACCTCTATCGTTTGTCTTTCATCCCGAAATTTACAGAGTGCTAACAATTTGTTCATACACTAAGAATAATTCATGAATGGGGTGAAAAAAAACCATACCTATAATCAAAGAGCTTAAAAGGGTGAGCTAGCTGAGCGTTTTCTTCCCAATCCCGAAATGTGGAGCTTAACCACCAGCAGACCGAATGCAACAAGGAACAATACTAGGGTGACGACCGATGGGGGGATTATGGAGTGACGTGCATTTATTGCATGTCGCTTCCATCTCCATCCTAGTAAATTATGATGTACAAGACATCCAACATTCACCAATGCATTAAACTATGTAATCAATTTCCAAACCATTGAAATCTACGACGATATTCCTTGCCCAATGCGCCACCCAAATCATTCACACGTTAACCTTTTCCAAGCTCTTATGCCATACCATATGTATTGCAATGTTATATCTAGCCAAAATAAATTAAACAAAAATTGTATAGCCACTAACCAACCATATAATCCTTAACATAACTTAAACACATATTTTTTCCTTTTAGGATTGTTTTCATAAGTTTCTTTTCTTTGTTTTGGTTATGTTATTACTAACATGTTTCTTATGTGCATGTGTCCAGGTAGCATATCACAATGATTTGTGACATGATTAAACCATAGAAACTGTAAATATGTTCCCATCATAACATAAAAATAATACTTTTAATTGCATAAACATCCCATAAAATGCATCATCCACCTCTTACTATGTAAAAATGAAATCAAGACCGCATTTTCAACCATATAGGACTGTGTAAGAAACATCGAAACAACAACAAAAAATGTGTGATATGACTATCTTCGATCCTTTAGTCTACAAAGGGGTCCCACCTACTAGTATTATCATATTAGCATAGTTTAAATAATAGGGCTTTAGAAATACTTTGTGGGTTAAATTCCTCATTGTGATTTTAATAGTCAACACATTGGTTGCTCGAATTTAGCGATTTCTGCAGTCAAGAGGATTCTACATGATAGGTTTTTTATGATGGACATGGGTCCACTACACTTCTTCCTTGGACTCGAGATCATTCAAGATGCATTAGGCATCAAACTGTCTCAGGCCAAGTATGCATGAGATCTCCTAGAGAGATTTCGCATGACAGACTGCAAGTCTTCTTCGACTCCTTTCCTATCAAGAGTCAAACATGAGGATGGTGGGGAGACTCCATTGATTGAAATAAAATTGTACAAACAACTAGTGGGGAGCTTATTGTATCTCACACACTCAAGACTAGACCTCTCATATGCAGTTGGCGCAGTTTCCAGGTTCATATAAGAGTCGTGTGAGCTACACTGGAAGGCTCCAAAACGTATCCTTCGATACGTAGAGGGCACAATCATCTTTGGGATTCATTATGTAGTAGACTCTAAATTATATCTCATCGAGTTTACTGATTCTGACTAGGCTAGCGATAGAACTAATTGCAAGTGCACATCTGGTTACTCACTCAGTATTGGTTCCGGGCTTATCTGTTGGTTGAGAAAGAAGCAAGATGCCATTTGTCTATATTCAGCTGAGGCAGAGTACAGAGGGGTAGTTAACATAACCATTCAGGCTATGTGGCTACAAAATTTTCTCACTGAGTTGGGAATTCAGTTTCATCTGTCGATCGTCATCTGGTGTGACAACCAGAAAAATTTGAAGTTCTACAGAGATCTAGTTCAGAGGCAATGGATGAAACACATCAAGATCCACATGCACTACATCTGGGACTTAGTAAACTAGGGTATCATCGACCTACAATTATGTCCTTCTACAA
>JZKD02S1689972.1:167043-183974 GCA_000966675.3 Picea glauca
GGGGGATAGCTCATTATATTTCCCTTGATTTTTAAGGAACAAATTGTCAAACAATTTCCAAATTGACATATCAAATCTCAATATTAAAAAATTGAAAAATAGTCAGTAGAAACCTAATCAAATTCTTCACAATTTTTGTTTTTACAGTAAAGTAAAATTTTAAATGAAAAATACTTTTGTTTACCGGAAGTTGAAGAACCTATTAAAATTTTAAAAAATTATCATAAAAAAAGCAAAAGTGTTACCCATCTTCATGATTTTACCCGAATTGCACTGGAAACCATATATTTTTTTTTTTTAATTCTGATCAATACAATGATAACACATCCGAAAAAGAAAAAAAGGAAAGTTTGTAAATTCGATAGAAAATTAATATGTTTGAACTATATGTAAGTTTAACTAAAGTGTATTGGTTAGTGTGTGTTGTGAAGAGAAACAAAATGAGGAAGCTTGATAAGATTATTTGTGATATAAGTGTATAAGAGCATAAAATCATGATGGAAAAATTTCAAAAGGATGAATCACCAATTCATCTTCTTCTTTGCAATCTTTGGCGACCAATGCTATTCGACAATTTTCATGTGTGGAATTTCTTTTCTTTTCCATGTTGTAGATTCTATAGAAACATTTGGCATAGGATTATCTTCCTTCATCTCTCTGCAATCTTGTGCTTTATGACCAAGACTATTGCACTTGTAGCATACAATATTTTGATCCATTAATGGGTGAAATGGATTATAGCTTTTGTTGACAGGTCTGTGAACATTTCCATATCTACTATTTACACCATTCATGTATCTTGTGTAGTTATTCCTTTCTTTGATTCTACAATTGATTTCCTTGTATCCAAAATTTCCACAAGTATAACAATGTCCAAGAAAGAAATTTGGATACTTGGGAATAAGTGATCTTATTTGTGGTGTAGTCCATCTGGGTTCATGATCTATTCTTTTGTAGTTTCCTTCATAATGATTTATTTCATACCTGATGGAAGAGGATCTTCTTGATGTCTCATTCCTTCTGAATTCTAGTCTTCTATCTTGTTGTTCAACTTGCTCTAGAGTGTTGGTTTCATCCTTTTCATCTTCCTTCTCTTGTTTTGTTTTCTTCAAACTATTATTGTATCCTAGTCATGTCTTGTTGTTTGGAGATCTTTGAATGCTCAGGATCTCATCTAATTTTTGAATGTTTTTTTCGAACTTCTTCAACTTTTCTACTGTCAATAGTAGCTCCCCTTTTGTGTGATCCAATTTTTCTTTCAATTTCTCATAATCTTCTAATTGTTCCTTCAAGCTACCAATGGTCTTTTCAATCCTGTAATTCTCTTCTTCACATCTACTCAATTCACCTTTTAGTATTATGTTTATTTTTCTAATCTTGTTAATTTCAGTTTCAACATGCTTCAAGTTTTCAATATTCTCATCTTCTTGTTCACTGTCTACGTTGTCTTTGTATCCCCAAAAGGAATCAAGGTTGGTTTCTTCATCTGAATCTTCTTCAGAGATGATTTCTTTTTCTTTAGAACTCTTGTGATCATCATCCTGGGTTTCTTGGGTTATAAAGAGGACTTCTCCAACATCATTATCTTCTTCATAACTCTCGTCTGAGGAGATGTCATCATCCTTGGAGTAGAATCTCTTTTCATTGTTGAGACTTCTCTTTTTATAGTAGTAGTTTTCAACGATATGTTCTTTTTTACCACAGTTAAATAATTTGAGTGGAGACTTAACTTTGTATCTTCAAGTTCCCTTCTGGAACCTTCTTATGAAATTTTATATTTCTTCATCAAGGTGGGTGTCCTTGTATTCTGTCTTCTTTATGGTTTTAAAGGTTGCTTCATTGTTTGGCTGGTCACTTTCTGTACATGTTCTCATTTCATATGCAATAAGAGACCCATTCAATTCATCCATTGTCATTTTGGTCAAGTCCCTACTTTCTTCAATGGCAGAGACCTTAGCATCATTCTTCAAGAGAAGTGATATCAACACTTTTTTTACAACCAATGATTCATTGAGCTCTTCACCTAATCCTCAGATAGAATTAACAACGTCATCAACTCTAAGAAAATAGGTTTCAATATCTTCCTTTTCATCCATCTTCAAATTTTCAAATTTTTCTCTATGTCCTTGAAGCTTGATCTGCTTAACTTTTGGATCAACTTCATAGATACTCTTGAGTTTTTCCCATATCTCTTTAGCAATGATGCATCCCATCACTTTGCTAGCAATGGTTGCTGCCAATGGTCTTAGAATAACATTCATGTCTTTTTAATTAAAAATCATAAGCTTCTTCTCATTTGGATCGGTTCGAGAATTCTTTGGGATGACATAGCCATTTAAAATTGACTACCAAATGTCTACTCCCAAATTTCTTAGGTAAGTTTTCACTCTATCACTCCAGTATGCATAATTGCTTCCATAAAATCATTGAATCCCATTTGGAATGTGCTCATGGTTATCCATCTATCCTCAAGATTTTCTTCCATTGGTTAAACTTTTCTAAAGGAAACAGACTCTGATACCAATTGATGATACTGAGAGGGGGGTGAATTGGTATCAAGTATAATTTAAAAAAAAAAAATCAAATTATACTTCAACCAGATTATGTATTCAATTATATCCAATGAACAATGAACAATAGTAGAAGAGTTACACTAATACACCACAATACACCATGCACAATATATGAGAAATAATAAATAGTTATTGTTTAATGGAAGTAATGACTTCCAAAGGTAGCTACAAATTCCAAATATAAAGGGAGGGATAAACCTCCAAAATGATAGCATGGTGTTGGTATAACCAATCCATACCAGTTATGCATTCATAGGAACCTACAAGTATGATGTGAAAATCCACCCTGGTGCTCAGTCTATTCATGTCCATTGGACATTCCTTAACCATCTCATTAATTTTTCTTTTAGCTCCGGTAGCTAGTTGCACCAACCAATATTTTCCAAGATTTATTCTTGGAAAATGAAATCTTTCCACCATATTAGTATCTATATAACTATGACTATATCCTAAATCATATAAAATAGAAATAGTTTTGTTGTTGATCTTACCTTCCACGTCAATCATATGTGACTGAAACTCAACTTGCTTGTTTTGTAGGGCTGGATAGATCCTAGGTACATTTCTTCCCATGTCCTCCACTATATTATATTGTTGTAAATTGTGAACAGTCCTCACTTTTTCACCTGTGTGAGGACAATATCTATACATATGATCTCCCACACAACGCCAACATTGAATAGGTGGTTGTCTTGGTCTTTTTCCCACTATCTCGATCATTCTGGGTTCTATAGAAGTTGGTTGTCCCTGAGGATTATTTTTGAAGAATGGTGGCTTAGTCCCCTTCTTCCTCTATTCCATCTTGTTTTTGTTCTTGTATTCCCAATATTTTTGGAAAGTCACCCTTCCTTTAGTTGATCATAAAGGCATTTATCTCACCCTATGGTCTCCTCCAATGTTTTGGGATCATCATATTGTATCTAGTCACTAATAAATTATGGAATCCCACTCAAATACCTATGAATCTTAACTAACTCATACTTGATGAAAGAAATATACTTTAGCAACGCTAAAAACCTTCTTTCATATTGATCTATGGTCATACTCCCAAGCTTGAGTTCAAAAAACTCCTTCATTTTCTTTTCATAGTATCTCTTAGTCAAGTATTTCTTTTGAAAATATCTCTTGAATTCCCTCCAGGTAACATTTTTTTCATCAATGTGTTGCACCTGCACAAATTGGTCCCACCACATGGAAGCCTTTCCCTTGAGCTGATAGATGGAAATTCCTCCTTCTACATGTGAAGAGTAATTATGCAATTGAAAATACTTCCTCATTCCTAACAGCCATGTATTTGTATCCTCATCCTTCTTGTGTTCACGATCAAATGTAGGAGGCTTGATATTGTTTATTTCTCCTTGTTTCTCATCCACCCCAAACCTCCTCTTATGTTTCTTGACAAGGGATGGACTTGAACTAATTTGTTCTCTCCTAGTGGAATGTCTTGGAGAGTGATGATGATGTCTTCCAACACTTCTTGTTCTTCTCCTCTCATCATGAGACCTATGACTCCATGATTTTCTTAAGTCATTTTCGTTATCCATCTTCTTTTCTATTATGTTCAAGATCTACATTAACTTTATGTTAAATCCCTCCTGCTTCTCCTTGGCTTTCATAAGATTACAATTATCATCTTTATAACTTTTGACATCATTTTGCAAAATTTTAATGGTCTCTACCAAGTTCATGCTTTCTTCCTTTTCTTATCCATCTCCATTTGAATTTGTACCTTCATTACCCATATTGGCATACATACCTTTGATCTCATCTTCATGGTTGTAAGCCCCCTGTGTATCTTCCATGATTCTGAACTCTGTGTTGATCCTGTTTTGATATAAATTTTTTTAACTCTGCAAAATGTGCAGCCAATAAAACTTGTTAGGATAAATAATCTAATAATTCATGAAATTATTTACAATTCTCGTTCAATAATGCATCGGAATTATTTCTTCTAATTTTCAGTAAACATTGAATACCCAGATCAATTTTATAGGTGAACATTTATATTATACTATTCAATACCTTTCCAACGCCTTCTTCCATGCTCAATTCTAAGTCTTTAGCATAAAGTTATGGTTATTTGAAAAGTGTCCATTAATTGTTTTATTCACACTTCCACTTGGTCCAAATCAACATTGTAATTATGCATTTTTGTACCTTCCCTGTTGGAGTTTTGGAATGAGCCCAATTGGGTTTCATCATACACATATTTTGGACATTATGTCCAAGTTTCACCTCTTTCTGGTTTTTGGGTTACTAGTTATAGCTCGCTAAAGTTCCAGGCCAATTAGTGTTTTTGGCCTTGAGTGTTACAAGTACCTTTCATGTCATCTTAAACATTTATAGCATGAATTTTTTTTTAATTAAGTTCAATGATTGTATTATATGGTTCAATATATTTCCATATACTATTCATTTTCCTCAATCTGATTCTGAAGCATAAAGTTATGGCCCTCTGAAGTTAACTGGGTCTTAAAATTTACCCTCTATTGTTTGTCTTGTAACTTCCTCATAAAAGCTTCGTTTGACGAACGATTTACACCATTAGAAATCTCTCTCTAGGGTATCTCATTTGAACTGCAGAGACAAAGTTCACCACACCTTGGTACACTTTGATCTTGTGGTTTTTGAGTAGCTAAAAACGTTGTTTAGGGCCTCAAAAACATGTTGCAAAAAGATTACCTTTGAACAGTATAAAATGTCACAGACATTCATTGGTTTTCTATTTTGGTAGACCATCCAAACGAATTCATGTGCATAAATTTGAAAATGTAAACCCATATTAAGCATGCGCAACAACTCCATAAGATAACACATGCTCTGCGCACCTATAACTAATGTGGATCACTTCTCTATTGCACCAATATCTAGTGCGCACTACTTTTCTACCGCATGTCAATATCTACTGTGCACAAATTTGGTTCATACACTAATACCTGTTGCACACAAGTTTTGTGTCACATGCTAATATTCTGCGTGCATTGCACTCTACACGTTGTACCAACCAAAGTTTAGTGCACTCCCACTGTGCACCAGTACTTCGCGTGCACCATTAATTAAATTGTTGTGCGTCATGAATATTCAACATGCATGCACCACGCGCACACCACATTGGCAAATATTATGTGTGAACACACCGCATGTGCCAATATTATGCTTCTTCCCCCCAATTTGCACCACGCGGTGCTAAAATTTACTGGGCATACCGTGCACCATAATTTTTCTATGCTTCAGGTGGTTGCATTGCACATCGTTCAATTTTAGTGTGCACACCCGCACACCATTATTTTTCCTTACATCACTAGCTTGCATCAAACAACACAAATTTTTTTAGTGTGCATGCCCACACACCCTTATTTTTCCGTGCAACCTAGCTTGCACCGCGCAATAACAACACCAACGTATTTTAGTGTGCACACCCACACACCATTATTTTTCCTTGCCTCATCATCTTGCACTGTGAAACAACAATTTTTAGTGTGCATGCCTATGCACCCTTATTTTTTGACACATACTAGCTTGCACTCTACAACACCAAATTTTAATGCACACCCTCATCTTTTCTCGCATCACCAGCTTGCACCCCACAACACCAAATTTTAGCGCACACAGATGTGCACCCTTCTTTTCGTACATCATATGCTTTGCACCACACAATGCCATATTTTATCACGCACACCTATGCACCCTTATTCTCTGTTCATAAATTCCTCCTGAATACCGTTGCAGAAATTGGGGCTTCTACCCAATTTTTCACCCACTCTCTACCATGGACATTCTGCAACCATGAAATTTGTTCAATTTCAATTTGATAACACAATTCAACCTCTACAACAACAAATTGTTGTTGGTTGACATTCCTGGAATGATTTTTTCCAAAAATCGTTCATGACTTGAGAATTTTAATCAACTAATCTCGCTCATTATGTCATGTCTTCCCTATAACTTCTAATTCGACCAATTTCTATGTCTAAATTTGCCAGGATAGATATTGAAATTAATAATATTTCATCACTTTGCCAAATTTCCTAAATTCCCCACGAATTTAACAACATAAATTGGGGATTTTTCCCAATTCCACTCAATTTCTTTTGATTTTTACAATGGACGCACTGTAACTTGAAATTTAGCCACTTCAAAATCAATTCTCTATGAAATTTCACTTCAATTCAACTTGCTTGGCCCATCTAAGCCCAGTGTTGAAAACTAGAGCTCTGATACAATATTGTAGTATCCCCAACATCCAACTGGGCTATGCCACATAAAATTTTCGAACTGTATAGAAAATTAAAACATATAGAAACTATGCAAATGCAAATATTCATACATAATAATAATACAAATACACATGCAAAACACATAGGAAAAACCCATAAAAATAAATGCATAAATAATAATGCAGCACACAATTGACACTTATCTTGGTAAAAATATCACCAACTATATGTAGACCTTCCACGTTCCTGCCATCCTTAGGCCACACTGCTCAAAAATCTCAGCAGTGGTCACCCCCGAGCTGGGACTAAATTCCACCTGGGTAAAAGATTTTTTAACCAGGCTAATGTATCTCAGACAACTGGGAAAACTCAGTCGCAAGTTCTAACTCGAACTAACATCCTACAGTCCCTCATTCCCCAGATGTCTTTCCCATGTTAGGAAGTGTGCCCCTTATCTTCTCAACAGTCCCTCGTTTGCCCCACTTCCTTTCCATGGGCTTCAACAACATGCCTAACATGAAGTCTCAGAGCCCTGTAGTTGTAGTTTGGCACCTTCAGGAAATCAATTGCCAACAATTTTCTCACCTAGAGAGAATTGCTCATGGGCCTGACAACCCGCCCCTTCAATATCCCACGGGCCTGAAAACCCGCTTCTTCAGTCCAGCTCCTAAGCTAATCAGGTACAAGTACATGTACGGGTATAGGTACGGGTACATGTACAGTGATAGGAAGGAACAAAGGTAAACTTAATCCATGAGTGAATGATGATGGAATTATGGGAAAATGAACTAAGTCCAAACTATATGTATGCATGTTCCCAACTTGACACCTGTCATGTTGAGAACTATTTTGGGCCACTTGTCCCCATCCTTAGAACTTAGGATAAAATAATTATCCATACTTTATACTTTAAGGAATATTAATATAATATTTTCATGTGATTACATTTGCATTTACATTATAGGCACACTGTCCTTTTTGTATCCCATCTCACTAGCCTCAAAACACAACATATACACAAAGGCTCTCTGGCCTCAAAATCACACACACTGAAGTTTTCTACGCATTGTATCCTAGAATGTGCACACTTCATCATTTTAATTCGCAGTACATGTGCGTGCTATACCATGGAAGGTGCACACAAAAATGATATCAAAGAACTCACCAACTTAAGTACATTTTTATTTACATTTACAATTGGGGTTTGGCCTACGGGTATTACAAATATAGATTTGGTTTCACTATAGTGGGCATTTATTAGCCATGGAATATGTTTTTGGCTTTATAGGTGATGGCCAACCTATTGGTAGCTATGACAATATGTGGTCAAAATGGTGAAAATAACTTTAATGCTATGGTAATATGAGAATTTTTTATGTCTTGGAATTGGAAATGTATAAAGGTATTGAGATTAGCTAACTCAATACAGATTGTTATTTTGTTAGAATTAGCTACTCTAACAAATGACAAGTGAGGAGATCCAAGACAATCAAATGAAAAAGACAAGGATGCTTAACATGTGAACCACTTCATATTAGAAAGAATACCAAAGATGTTTCATGGTGGATGATGATGTCAAAGTGTAAGTGAGTTGAAGAGAAGGAAACACAGGAGCAATGGTGATGAGATGTAAATGGGATTGTATATTCGACATATAATTGGTAACATTTGTGTTGTTGTAAAGCATTTTTTAAATGCTTGTTGTACCTGAATTAATGATGCATATGCAATTCAAGGGGTGCATGATTGGTTGTACCCAACAACCAAAGTTATGGTCCAAGTTGTATTTCCTCGTCATAGGAAATTTAGTTCCCTAGGTTTGTTGTAATCCATGTTCTTGTTGTTCATGCATACGTTTTGTGGTGCGTATTCACACAGAGTTATCCCTTTTATGCATAGAGAGGATGTGGATCAAGTTATGGAATAAACCACTATGAGAGGTATGGGGGTGATGTGTGTACCCGTAGCCTAAGCTTGTTGAAGTTTGAAGAAGTGAGAGTCTTTGATTCAGAGGAGAATGTGAGATGAGAATATTTTAGAGTGTGACAGACCAAGGTATGAGCGAATTTAATATATTGATGAACCTCGTAGGTGAAAATCATTTCTACAGAATTGGTGAGTACAATGGTTGGTACCCATGTATTATTCGTTGTTAAATTTACATGCGTATATGTTAAATAGAAAGGAATTATTGCATTTTCATAAATCTAGTAGAAGTTACTGTCTTGTTGTAGAATTACTGGATATTAAATCTATTCGGCCACTACACATGGTATCATAGCCCTGGTTCAAAATCTGGAACCAAGGGCCTACCTACCCACCCATAAATTTAAATAAACACTCTTATTTAGTTATAGTAAATCCCTAAATAAATGTATTAGGGTAAATATAAATTTGGGCCTATGGGCCAAGTTCCTAGCTCCAACTCCAGCCACGCTTAACGTGCAAACAAAACACAAAAAAAATAATAAAAATTTAAAAAATAAAAATAAATGCAATACGAATTTTAGCTACTAGGGTTGTTACAGGCACGGAAGGAAAAGGCCAAAGACAACTCTGGAGGCACTGCCAGAGTGAATCTTAGTGAATCTTTGCACTCTAATTTCTCAATTGGAAGATAATACAATGCGATTGACACTTGATATAATGCAAGAAAAGAACGAAGCAACAATTTGGTTAAATTTTTAATATTTTAAATTGCAACAAGTTCAAGAACTTTTGCCTGTAAATGACAGGGAGCAATTTAGTGGAAATCCATTAGAAAACTATGAACGACAGATTCTCTATGGATCCATCATTAAAAATAGCCAAACAGGATCATGAAGAAAGCAAGGATGTGAATAACGAAAAATGACCTCTATTTCGATCTCCAATTACAATGAATGCCAGACAATAGCAACTTTATGGATTGAAAGAAAAATTGAATGAATGAAATACTTTATATAATTATTTTTCAAAAATGATTTGACAAACCTGGAATTTGTGGAATTTTTTTTCAATTCACAAAGTCGTAGGATATACTACTAGCTCAGAAATCTAATATTATTAATTCTCCTCGATTTAATAAAATTCAGTCAAACAACATGGATAAAATAGACCTGGGCGCTCATTATTTTCCATGAAATCAATTCAATTCTCGCCTCAGAAGAAAATGAAGTATTGGCTAAACCCTGGCGGAGAAAATCCCTCAAAATATCCACAACTCTTGTGAGCACCTAAAATTCTTCAACAATAATCTTGAAATGAGAAAACTTATCGTAATATCGCCAGATGAAGGATTTCAGATGCACCAGGATGCAGGATGCACTGATCCAGTTAAAGTCAAGAAACTTAGTGGAAATCAGAAATCCACCAACTGTTTTCAAAATGTTTGAACAAAATATCCGAAAAAAAAAAATCAAATAAATTAAAAGGGGGCTTTTTCAAATAAACATTTCAGACGGCATCCAGGATACACAGAACGACCAACAAACGAACTCTTTGTGAAAAAGGGCCATCAAATGCCCTCTCTTCTTCAATGAAAACTGTAAATGTAACAAATTTGTGGCAAATTTATCCACTATATTAGCTCTAGCGAATCCAATATGCGCAGATAAGATTTAACACAAAATAGAAGAAAAAATCGGTTAACTGTATAAAATTCTTCGAAGAAAAATTAAATAGACCAACAAACCGCCGATTATTTCCAATGTATAGTTTTAGATGTGTCCGGCATGAACAAAACGATCATTTAACAGTGACCGTGAAGGAAAACAACTCAATTACCTTAACAACTTAAATGCATCGAATCTAACGCTTTCCACTTGGAAAAAAAAAAAAACAATGCGAGAAAAACAGACCGAGTATTAAGCCAATATTCTGTGGGTAGCGAGTCTTACCTAAGATTGTTTCAAAAAAACCTCAAAGCGACCAAGTGAAACCATGGTTTTTGCCTCAAACTTGTTACAGATGCATCTGGTGTGCCCGAACAATGCTACTGGGGCACGGAACGACCCAAAAACTGGAGTATTTTGTGACCCTTAATGGCTGTAACCATGCCCTCGCCTCTTCCGCTACTCGATGCTCCATGTTGTTATGCCTCTTCGGGAGTAGATTGGATTTAGCTGTGTTGATCGATGTTCTCAGGAAACCGCCCTCCCTATCTAGAGGAATATATTTTGACAACAAAAACACCATAGCATATGATGGACACCAATCTAGTGTGGGCTATGGAGGAAGTAAAACATACAGTTCTCTTGGGGGCAGTGAAGTTGTTGGAACATATTCATGCTATGCCAATGATTATTTGTCCAGTGGGGCTGATATTGGCAGTGGTTCTTATTCATCTTTGTATTCAAGCCACAGTATGGGTAGTGGATACTTACCTGACAGTGGCTCGGGATCTTATTACTAAATTGTGAGGCTTTGAAGGACTATCTTGATCGTTAACAACTAGACCAACACCAGTGCCAAGAGTGGAGGAAAGAGGCGAGAGGCGGCAGAGGAAAGAGGCGGAAGTGAAGGAGAATTAGGAATAAGGAAGAGCTTAGGTTTTTTGGTACTGAGAGCTGAGGCCGGGCACGTGGGCCTCATGCCAGAAGCCCGACCTTAAAGGCTGCCAGCGAATGCCACATATATTTTTTTTTATATATTAATGTTTAGTTTTAATAATTTATTTAAAAGTATGAATACGCCTTTTGAATAATTAAATTATCATTTTTTTTATATATATTAATTTTTTTTTTGTTTTAATAAATTATTTAAAAGTATTAATACTGTTACGTAAATTTAAATTATTTAAATTAAATTAATTATCTTATATTAAATTAAATTAAAACTCATAATTATTTAAATTATTTGAATTTAATAATATATGCTAAGGCTAATATGATAAAAAAAAAAATTTATTGACTCCATGGGTTTTGAACCCATGACCACCCACTACCTAAGCCTTAAGGAACAACCAAACACCAATGCACCATGTATGTGTCTTGAAAAAAAAATGTATGTGTGATTGATTAAGGCGATTGAAGCTTAGGATTAAGTTTAGTCTAGATTATTGGTTTTTAATAAACTAGCACAGCCGCAAAGTGGTTGGTGGCTGGTTAACGCCAACAGGTACATAGCGCTGGTGAACGCCGAAACGTGGATGGCAGTTGTGGACAATTATTTAGATGCCACGGTTTAATCCTATTTAATCATTTAAACGTGGTAATTATATATCCTTACAGCAAATTTTTTTAATGTGATTAGGTAAATGTTAAAAAGTAAGCATGTTAATGGATGCCTTGATAAATGCAAGAAAGTTACGAACAATAAATCCGACTCATTGATTTTGGAGGACGACTAAGAATATGCCAGCATATTCAATGCGTAGCCATCAGATAAGGGTTTAAGGTTAAGTAAGATTAAAAGATCATTGATTGTGCCCATTGTCAATAGGTGTACGCCTTTCGGCGTAAATTAATAAACATAAGTTTGGAAGTCACTTTAATCAAGTTGTAAGAAAAAAGTTAAAAGGTCTTAGAAAAGGACAAGCGGGAAGGAGACGACATATGCACTAGGAGAGTAAGCATATGAAGTGGAGAGTATGACACAAGGCTAGCGTAGCTACAGGGCAAGGGAACCAATAATTGTTTTCATAGGGGGGAAGAAATCAATCTTAGATGCTTAATCCTAACCCTAACCTAGCCAATCCCCTAATGGAGTAATGTCTGTTTATAGACAAGTAAAGAAAACTTACGCCTAACCCTATTTCTAAGTTTAAGTAGCACCAATTTGAAACGTCCTTGAACTCACCGTGACAACTTTGGGGTGATGCAGGTTAAAGCATACAGGATGGTCAGGACTCAAAGGAGTTGAGGTAGGGGAGCGTCGTCATAAGCACCGCCAACACTGCCAACACCACCACCACCATCGCACGAACTAGCCCTCATACTGCGCTCGTTGGAAGCCATTAACGAGACTTTAAAGGCTCGACAACTGGCAGGGACTGAAGTGGAACTGCCACCGTCTGGAACAGGTAATCTAGAAGTGTCAAGGGATTCAGGGGGAGGACCTCCACCTGAATACATCACGCGAGAATTGCAGAAGATCAAACTCTGGAGTTTGCCGGGAGGTCGCGCCAGTGAACGCGCGGAAGTCTGGTTGGAAGGCAAGACTAGGTGTTTTTCCTTAAGGGAATATGCGTCCAACTCAAAGGAAAAGATCGCCATTTTTCAGTTAAGAGACAATGCCTTGAACTCGTGGGTCAATCTGGAAAGACAACTGCACCTTACCCCAGACACAGTGTCTTGGGAACTTTTTGAGGAGAGGTTCCAAAGGAAATATCTACCAGCATACTACAAGGAACAACAGATAGGGGCATTTCATGCCTTAGTACAGGGAAACAAAACTGTAGAAGAATATGAGATCAGATTTATGGAATTGGTCAAATATGTTTCGTATATGGACAATGACCAACAATGGGTAGAGCGATTCATCTATGGATTGAACCCTAAGATAAGAGCTATGGTGCGGATGTGGAAACCGTCTTCAGTAGCGGAAGCGGTGGAAAATATGCGTTATGCGGAAGAACACATGAACTTAACCGAGGGTACAAGACCGACATTTTTGCATCGCCCTGGATTCGTAGGAAAGGCCCCGAGGAAATTTCCTGGGGGAGGGGGATCAAGGCCACCGCCATATGGTAACAGAGTCGTGCCAAGGACAATAGCTGTAAGGATTTCAATGGCAGCGAGTGCAACATCTCGTTCATCACCAATGGTGCAGACAGGTCCACAACCATCTCAGGGAACAACGAGTAGGGGCAGGGGTTCCAGAGGAAGGAACTCATTTTAGAGACAGTCACATAATAGTACACAGGTTCAATCTCGTGTTACCTGTTGGGGGTGCGGAGGACCCCATTACCAGCATGACTGCCCAGAGTTACAATCAGGGTTCGTGCATAGAGAAGAAAAGGCACCGATGGGGAGAGCAAGTAGCAGCCACTAGATTTACATAGCGGTTAATAATCGCCAGTCCGAACATCAATCCACGGTGGTGGAGTCATCAGGTACGCTAAATCATATCAATGTTAAGATTTTGTTTGATTCTGGTGCGACAGATAGTTTCATTTCACCATCTTCATTAGAAAAGAGTGGGTTGGCAGCCTACGAGCACGATGACTTTAAACTAGTCGAGATGGCTTCGGGGGAAAAGTAAGCAGTAGGACCTAGTGTTGATAATTGTATAGTAGACCTGGGAGTGTGTACTACCAGGTTGAAGGTATACGTCACTGCTCTCGGGGCATATGAACTAATCATTGGAATGGATTGGTTAGCATCTCATCGAGCTTTGGTAGATTGTTTCACAAAGAGGGTGCTTTGTGTCAATGATGAAGGAAGACTAGTAGAGATACAGGGTGTACAGAGAAAAGTTTCATTATTATTTATATCAACTATGAAGGTTAAGCGATGCTTGAGGCAAGGGTGTCAACTTTATGTAGTTGAAGCAGTGAATAAAAGGAAGGGACCCTCATTGGATCAGTACCCAGTATTGTCAGAATTTCAGGATGTTTTTTCGAATGAGTTACCAGGGTTACCTCTTGAGAGGGAGCTTGATTTTACCATTGAGGTAAAACCTGGTGCAGAATCAATTTCCAAAACTCTGTATCGGATAACAGCGCCAGAACATTGTGAGTTGCAAATGCAGTTGAAAGAGTTACTGGACTTAGGGATAATAAGGCCCAGTGTCTCACCTTGGGGCGCACCGGTAATTTTTGTAAAGAAGAAGGATGGATCCTTACGACTATGTGTAGACTACAAGGACTTGAACCATGCTACAGTGAAAAATAGGTACCCGATGCCGCGAATAGATGACCTCTTTGATCAGATGAAAGGAGCAGTTGTATTCTCAAAGATCGATTTATGATCAGGGTATCATTAGTTAAGGATTAAGGAAGGTGATATCCCAAAAACCGCTTTCCGAACTCGGTTCGGACATTACGAGTTTGTTGTAGTACCTTTCATATTGACCAATGCGCCAGAAGTATTCATGAGCCTCATGAACGGCGTATTTCGGAAATACTTAGACCGTTTTGTACAAGTCTTTTTAGATGACATCCTCATTTATTCCAAGAATGAAAGAGAACATGAGGAACACTTGCGAATACTGGTGTCCTACCTTAGAGAGAACAAATTGTATGGGAAGTTGTCGAAGTGTTCCTTCTTCCAAAAAGAGATCCACTATTTAGGTCATATCATTTCCGGCGAAGGAATCTCTGTGGATCCAAAAAAGATAAATGCCATTATGGAGTGGACAGTGTCAAAAAATGCCCATGAGGTGAGAAGCTTCATGGGGCTAGCAGGTTATTATCGGAGATTTGTGGAAGGATTCTCCAAAATAGCGAAACCCATCACCACCTTGCAGCGTAAGGGGGTCAGGTATGAATGGACAGAAGAATGTGATAGTGCATTCATTGAGCTTAAGAGGTTACTAACTAGTGCACCAATTCTACGAGTGTTGTCTATGGAAAAGGACTTCACAGTCTGCACGGATGCCTCGAAGCAAGGGTTGGGGGTCATGCTAATGCAGGATGGAGGAGTGATAGCTTATGCGTCAAGGAAGTTGAAGAAACATGAGGAGCTATACGTGACTCATGATTTAGAGTTAGCAGCTGTAATGCTAGTTCTGAAACTTTGGAGGCACTATCTTGTTGGGTGACACTTTGAGCTCAAAACATACCATCAAAGTTTAAAACATCTCTTCACTCAAAGAGATTTGAATGCCATGCAAAGGCGATGGAGTGAGTTTATGAGTGAATACGATTTTGGTATTTCGTACATCAAGGGAAAGGAAAATGTGGTTGCAGATGCCTTGAGTAGGAGACCACGTATCTTCTCCTTGGTAACCTTAAAGGTCAATCCTAGGGAACATGTGTTGACACAACTCCTAGGAGATAGTTGGTATTTAAAGGTTACTTCAAATCTCCAGAGTGGGAGGGAGTTAGATCCAAAGTATGAAGGATATAGTCTGGAAACAAATAGACTGTTAAGATATTGAGGAAGGATGTACATCCCTGAGAATGGGGATATTCGAAGCATCATACTGAAGGAAGCCCATAAAGCACTTTATTGTGCGCATCCAGGTGTGAAGAAGATGTACGCAGATATGAGGAATCTCTTCTTCTGGGTAGGCATGAAGCGTGATGTAGTCCATTTCATTGCCAAATGACTGGAGTGTCAACAAGTGAAAGCCGACCACCATCACTCGGTCAGCCTCCTACAACCACATGATGTCCCTATGTCCAAGTGGGAAGTCATCTCTATGGATTTTGTTGTGGGGTTGCCACTCACATCCCATAGACACATTCCCATTCTTGTGATAGTGGATAAGTTAACTAAGAGTGCTCATTTCATTCCGGTTAGAGACACTTACGATGTCACTGATGTGGCACGTGTGTTTGTAAGCGAGGTTATCCTTTTGCATGGGATACCTAAGAAGATCATTTCAGATAGGGACTCCAGATTCACTTGTAGGTTCTGGACAAGTTTACAGTCAGCGTTGGGGAATCAGTTGAACTTAAGCACAACTTATCATCCTGAAATAGATGGGAAAACTGAGAGAGTAAATCAAGCCATGGAAGACATGCTTAGGATGTATGTAATGGATAATCAAACCCAGTGGGAGAAGTACCTACCTTTGGTAGAGTTTGCCTACAATAACAGTTTTCATAGTTCCATCGGAATGCCACCCTACAAAGCTTTGTATGGGAGGCCATGCAGAATGCCATTGAGTTGGGATAGACTAGAAGAATGAGTAACAGTTGGGACAGAATTGATTCATAAAATGGAAGAATAGGTGATTCAGATTAGGTAGAGACTAAAGGAAGCACAGGATAGGCAGAAAAGCTATGCAGATGTACATAGGACCGACCGAAGTTATGAAGTGGGAGACCAAGTTTTCATTCGTATCAGGCCTAATAAGAGTACCATAACGTTCGAGAAGGGGACAAAGTTGTTACCTCGATTTATAGGACCATTCAGGATCCAAAAGAAAATTGGACCCGTTGCATATCGTCTCGTACTGCCACCCCACTTGCATAAAAATCATAATGTATTTCATGTATCTGTTTTACGTCATTATGTTGTTGATGAATCACATAAACTAAATTGGAAGGAAT
>JZKD02S1689972.1:186970-198472 GCA_000966675.3 Picea glauca
AAATTGAACTTTCAATTTCCATTGGTAGATTCTCATCTATTTTTATTTATTTTGTGTTTTCATCGAGAGAATGGATTGATTCAATTTGCAGCATATTCTGATAAAGAATATGCAGCGTTTTCTACGATAGAAATGAATAAATGAAATACAGAAGATGTATTTCACATCACAATATATGAATTAAAACCATTGTTCCTTATGGAAGTTACAAAAAAACATACTACTAGATCCACGAAAAAAATTCGTAAAAATGTTCGGAAGGGAAAATCATATCTGGCCGCAATTAAATATTTTTAGCTAGCTAAGTCTATCTCCACTGGTCATTCGAAAAGTTTTTATTGCATATCCAATGATGCTTCCTCTGGATCATCCGAATCAAAATTGACATCAATTGATTTGGATGATCCGTGCCACAACACGGGCAAATATACAACACCACCCTCCAGGACCCTGGAGAATGGTGATGCGAAAAAAATCATTTTCTTTGGGTAATCCCAAGGGTGGTCGTACGAAAGGGACACAATCATTAATTCGTTCCACTACAATACTTCCCTTCAACCAATCTAGAGAAATGGGGAATTTATCCACTATTCCTCTATCCATTCCGCCTTCCCATTGGAAGGGGATTAGAGTTCATCATTTTTTGTAAGGATCCTGAACGAACTTCAACATTACCATTATGCTAAATTTATGGTATCTCAACCTTATCAACATCCCCATCCATCCATTCCGATCCGAAAGTAAGATCAAAACAATTTCTTATTTCTTATAAATAATGGCACAGAACCTACAGAATCATGCATGGGAACGATATTATTTCATTATGGAATCACTCGTGCATTTCGTAATAGATGAAGGTTTTTTCTCTATGGCGAATAATTACTATTTCATAGTTTCAAATATCTCAATTCATCCTTCTTCTTCTTCTGCTCCTCCCAATGATTCATCTCCTTATTGGGTATGAACCCATTCTTTCCCTCCTTTATGGTTGGATAGAAAAGAGTGAGTGCTAAATCCTTTAGGAGAACTAAAAGGAATCATCTTTCTTCGTATCTCTACCATTTATAATGCGTAATGCCCAAACCATTGTGGCAGAGATACATGAGCTAACAAAAATATAGATGCATAATCTAGTGCAATTTTTTATCATATTGATTAAACCCCTTTCTACATCTCAATGTCTCAAAATAGGATCAATTCATTAATCAATAGCTTGTATATGGTACTCCATCAAATTTGTTTTAGATTTTTACATATTTATTTAAAAATAAATAAATTGTATTTTTTATTTTTATTTTTATAAATAAATAGATGAATTATAAAACATTTTATTGTAATTGTATTTGAAATTATTTAGAATCAAATGATTTATTGATTTTTTTTTGTTTTAATTGTATTTAAAATTATTTAAAATCAAATAATTTGTTGATTTTTTTTTGTTTTAATTGTATTTAAAATTATTTAAAATCAAATAATTTGTCATTTATTTTGGTTGAAATGATTTTTTTTGACTTTTTGGTTCTAGAATTATTATATATAAATTTGTAATTTTGAAATTGAAATTTAAAATTCAAGGTTGAAATGATTTTTTAGACTTTTTAATTATAAAATTATTATATATAAATTTGTAATTTTGAAATTGAAATTTAAAATTTGAAATAAAATTTATAAGTACAAAATTTAAAGTGTAAAAATTTATTTTAGTGGATAATTTATTATTATTAAATAATGTATATTCTAAAAATAAGTATAAGTTTATGTTTGAATGTTGTACATTTATTTTTGTATTTCCAAATCTCAAAATTGTAGGAAATTGAATAATCAATTTTTTTTAAACGAGAAAATAAATAAAATAAATTTCCAAATCTCAAAATGGTAGGAAATTGAATAATCATTTTTTTTTAAAATGAAACTAAATAAACCAATGTAGTTGTTTTTAACCAACCTTCTTTGTAAAGAAAAACATCTCAATCTTTCATAAAACACTTTTTTTTCGTTTTTTTATTACCGACCATCCCAATCTTTATGATTGATGTTTTGGTTTCTTCGAATCTTAAAAAGTGTAAGATATGATATTTTTTTAAACCACCTTCTCTAAAAAGCTAATCATCCCAAGGTTGATGCTTTGATTTCTTAGAATTCTAGAAAATATAAAATATAATTTTTTTATCATATACATTTTTCCATATTTCATATAAAATGTTTTAATTTCTAATATTTTATGGATATCATTCTTTATCTATCACATCATTTTTGAAAGAGACTATAAAGGTTCAAATGATGAAGGAACACGTAGGAACCACAATAGGTTTTCAAACTGTTGAAGGATAATTTGGTAATGACATAAAATATGATGAAACAATAAGTAGATCAACATCACAGTGAAATCGAATTTGAAGTGGGGGATTGAGTATTTCTGAGGCTACAACCATATAAATAAATGTCCCTCAATAAACAAAATAATAACAATAAATTAGCACCCAAATATTTGTTGATGATTGCATCTATGTGAGACATTCTCCAGCTTACAAACCTGTGAGATGTGGATCATTGCAGCTATGTGAGTCTTTCTCTCAGCTTACAAACATGAGAGAAATCCCCTAAGAAGGGTACGTGGTTCCTGGCTGAGACAGAGCTCGGAACGTAGAGATGACCTGCTCCATTAAGAGAGTTGAGAAGAACTCTATATGATTATCTAGTAGGAAAGGCGGTTGGTTGAGTTAGACATGCCTGTGGCTGAGCACAAGGTGAATGTGTGAAATACAAAACTGTTGGGTGCATCGTCATGTGAACAAAAATGAAGATGATGTATTAGCATCCTCTGAGCAACATAGTTGACGAGAAGACTCCAGATAATTCTCCTGTGTGAGGCAGTGGGAAAGAAGATCTATAGAGTGGATGTGCCTGTGGACGAGCATAGGTGAACGTGTGAAGAAATGGTTCTTCTGTGTAATGCAATGAACCAGAGATATGACATCCCTATGGATGTGCCCCTAGTGGATGCGCACTAGTGGGTGTATCAGATCCTTTTCTATATATTGTTCAAGAGTCAGCCCTGCCTGTAACCCTAATTGTTATGTAAAGGGTACAGGTCGGCCCCTCCTTAATGTGATTAATAATAAATGTAAAAGATAATTAATCTGGTTAATATTAATTATAATATAATAATAATAATAATTATAATGTGACTTAGAGAGTTCGGCCCTGTTGAGCCAATAGACACTTCTATTGGCAAGTTTAGGTTAGTATAAGTAAAGGTAAAATCCCCATTGTGGAAACACATCTTTCTTGTGAGTTTGGAAATTTCAGCAAGTACATTCTTTTGGGAAAATTGCGCACCTCTCTTGGGTTCTAATCTTCTAGGGTTTGAGGACCCTCTTGTGTGCTAGGTCTTTCTTAGTGGTGAAGGTCCTTCTCTTGAAGAATATAGCAAGGGATTTAGATGGGTTTTCTTCCCTTGTCGAGAAGGGTTTCCAAGGATACTTCTTTTTTTCTTGTGCATGGTGTTTCTTCTTGTGATCTTGGTTGTTGCAACATTCTTGTTTATGGTTAAGACAAATGAAAATTGAAACGAACTACATGATTTACCTACCATATTGAAAAATCAACATGGTATCAGAGAATATGTATTGAAATAACCCATTGCACAACCATCTACCAAGTCTCCTCTCTCTCTTCTGCAAAATCGTACGACCCTCCTAGGGTTTCCTGAAATTTTTTATGGCCTACTTCTTTGAAGAGTTTCAACGCTTATCACTTGGACGTTGGGGCTAAAAAGTGCATAGGAGTGTACAACCTGCTTCAATGCACCTCCAACAAGATTCAAATTTCATTTCCAAGTATTTTGACTTTTTGGCCCTAGGGTTTCTAGGGTTTCACTAATTTCTGCAGAAATTTCAGAATTAGGGTTTCTGCAATTCCTTGAAGGAGATCTTCAGCTCACCAGTGTTCTCCTATCTTTCAAAAGGGTTATTGTTGGCAGTCATAAGCCCAAATAAACCTAAAAGTGCTATCTTAGCCTAGCCGTTAGGTTTACTAGCCAAGTTGACAAGGGTTTGTGAAGAATCCAAAAATGAGCAAAATCTATGATGGAAGATAAGCTTGATGGATCCAACAACTTCAAGTTCGTGGAAGACAAGAATTCAAAGCAAGACTTATTGTGGGTGATACAAAAATGTGTCACTATCACATACCTACTTCATGAAGATGTCAGAGGACAAAGATCAACCATGTGCCATTGGAGAAATCATATCAGCACCCTCGGATATGCACTTGTATATATATTATTTGTATCATTGTCATGAGGGTAATTGCAGGATGAAGAAACCTTTTGTTGAAGTCTTGGATCCAGAGGGATCTCAGTGCATTCAGAGGAACAAACTGGAAGTGAAGAATCCAAGTTTGATTTTTGACATTGTCATTACTCTAACCTATATTTCTAAAGGTTGCTACATTACAAGTAGGTGTTGTAAATGGGACAAAAATCCTTAAAATTGTTTTGATTTGAGAGATGTACTCATTATTCTCCTTTAGGAGATATTATTGATTTGGTTCCTCTTGTTTTCTTGTTCCATAGAGGTTAAGAACAAAGGAAGATGCTTATCCTTCAAAGCGAGTCACTTGAATCAGAGGGAGTCAAAAACTATTTGAGAAAGAGGAAAAATAGAACCATCATTGAGACAACCAATGCAATAATGCATGATCATAATATTTCTAGGATTCCATGGGCAGAAGCATGCATGCCACAATATATGTTTAGAATAATATTCTTCACCAGACTTTGAAAAACATAACTTTCGAGGAAGTCTTCATCAGTATAAATCCTGAGATTGAACAGTTCAGGCTATTTTGGTGCCCAGTGTATTTTCATATACCCAACGAGAAGAAGTCCAATATATATCCTTTAGAAAGAAAGAATACAATGAATATTCAAATACATTCCAGATCGACATCCCTGGTTAGAGATAGAATGAGAAAAGAAGAGATGTTGTCTTTGAAGAAGAGATAATCTTTCAAAGATCGAGAGAATCTTAGATAGAGATTGACAGTAAGATAATACCTTCTCCCCCTTCAATAGTTTAGTGGGAGACAAACATTGTTCCATTTGATATGTTCAGAGATATTGTAGTAGGGAATAAAATACCTACCTAGACTCACTCTGCAAGAGGAAGAGAAACATACAAGCCTCTCAAGGCACATCCCGAGAAAGAAAAAGAGATTTTAGAGCTATCCTTCATTCATGAGCTACTTCACTGATGCTTGGCCTCCTTGTGTTATAGAAGAAATAGGAGAATAGGAATGGAAAGATTCCATAACAAAAGAATACCAGTATACCTTAAAGAATGACGTATAAGATATTATTCATGGAACATAAGGGAAGGTTGTGGTAACTTCCAAGTGGATCTATAAGATCAAACATGTAGCTGATGGAAGTGTCGAGAAATACAAAACGAGATATATAGCCAGAGGTTTCTCATAAACACAGGGAGTCGTCTATGATAAGACACTTGATCCAGTAAACTCGATACACTTCCATTTGTATGACCATCTATGAGTTAGAAACTATATCAGAGAGATAGATTCTTGATGAAGTTTGGATTTTAGCAGGAATGTTGTTGATCCAAACCTATATCATTACGGTGTTGGTGACAAGAGCCTGATTTTGATGACTTATTCAGAAAGCCTTGTTGTTGGATACAAGTAATCCCTGACTTCTAAATTCGAGATGAATAAATATGAGTATGATGCACTACTTCTTGGGACAAGAGGTATGACAGAGGACAAATGAGATTTTCCTGAGTCAAGGAAAATATATAGTAAAGATACTAAAGAAGTTCAAGTATGACAGAATACAAAATCCATCATGATAAATTTAAAAGGAGAAGATTGATGATGATTTAGACGAGACTAATCCACATTGGATCATTGACGTATCTGGTTAAAGCCAGACTTCATTCATGCCATGCAGTGAATATATTTAGTCATTACATGAGTCAACTGAGACAAACTCACTAGATAACAACAAAACATGTATTGAGATATATACGAGGCACAATTGGATATGGCCTGAGATATGCCTCTAGTGTGAACTTGAGTTTGCAGGATATGTCGATTCAGATTGAGAAAAAAGTACAGTGGACCGAAAGAACACATCCAGTTGTTGGTCTACCATGAAATTTTACATGGTTTCCTAATGCAACAGGAAACAAAACTCTGTATCCTTGAGCACCATAGAGGTAGAGTATATAGCATTGAGTGTGCGAAGCAATATGGCTTCACAATATTTTGATAGATTTACTTGACCATGAGATGGATTATGTGATGATGACCAAGAGCCATGTGTAAAAATCCTTGAGAACCCAATGTTTCCTAATGGATCGAAACATGATGAGATGAAATATCCTTATATCAGAGATATGATGCAAAGGAAAATCGTACACATGCAGTACCTTCCTACACATAAGCATATTGCAGACATCTTCACCAAACTAACTTGGTGAAGAATGCCTTACTATTTGAGAGGGAGTATTGATGACTCCAACCAAGACAAAATTAAGAGCATATTTGTGTAAGACTTTTCATGATGAAGAATGCCTCCCTAGCTGAGAGGGAGTTTTGATGATTGCAGCTATGTGAGACATTCTCCAACTTTCAAATATGTGAGATGTGGATCATCGCAGCTATGTGATTCTTTCTCTCAGCTTACAAACCTGAGAGAAATACCCTAAGAAGAGTACGTGGTTCCTTCCTGAGACAGAGTTGGGAACGTAGAGATGACCTCCTCCATTTAGAGAGTTGACGAGAAATCTAGATGATTATCTAGTGGGAAAGGCAATCTGTTGAGTTAGACATGCCTGTGGCTTAGCAAAAGGTGAACGTGGGAAATCCCAAAGTAATGGGTGCATCGTCATGTGAACAGAAATGAAGATGATCTGTTAGCCTCCTCTGATCAGCAGAGTTGACTAGAAGACTCCATATGATTCTTCTGTGTGAGGCAGCAAGAAAGAAGATATGTAGAGTGGACGTGTCTGTGGATGAGCAGAAGTGAATGTGTGAAGATTTGGTTCTTCTGTGTAATGCAGTGAACTAGAGATATGACATCCCTATGGATGTGCCCCTAGTGGATGAGCACTAGTGGGTGTATAAGATCCTTTGCTATATATTGTTGAAGAGTGAGACTTGCCTGTAACCCTAGTTGTTATGTAAAGGGTATAGGTCGGCCCCACCTTAATGTTATTAATAATAAATGTAAAATATAATTAATCTGGTTAATATTAATTATAATATAGTAATTATAATTATAATTATAATGTGACTTAGAGAGGTCTACCTGGTTGAGACAATAAAGACTTTTATTGACAAGTTTAGGTTAGTATAAGTAAAGGTAAAAGCACCATTGTGGAAACACATATGTCTTATGAGTTTGGAAATTTCAACAAGTACATTCTCTTGGGAAAATTGCGCACCTTTCTTGGACACTAGTATTCTAGGGTGTGAGCACCCTCTTGTGTGCTAGGTATTTCTTGGTGGTGAAGGTCTTTCTCTTGAATAATATAGAAAAGGATTTGGTTGGGTTTTCTTCCCTTGTTGAGAAGGGTTTCCTAGGATACTTCTTGTGTTCTTTTGCATGGTGTTTCTTCTTGTGATCTTGGTTGCTGCAACATTCTTGTTTATGGTTAAGACAAATGCAAATTGAAATGAACTACATGCTTAACCTATCATATTGAAAAATCAACAATATTATGGCCCCTACAAGGTTTTGCAAAGGATTGGAAGTATGATTTAGAAATTGGATTTGTCTCCATATTCATGTGTACATCTAGTCTCCCATGTTTCTTTCTTGAAGAAGGTCATCGACAATAATATCCAAGTGAAACTATTTTACCATATATTAATGAAGAAGGGAAAATCATACTAGAACTAGAAAAAATCCTTGAAACAAGTATTAAGTCAAGAAATTATACAATACCTAGTCAAATGGAAGGACCTACCAGTGGAAGATGTGACATGAGAAGATGAGTTTTTCTTGTAGAAACATTCATGTTTAGTTAAGTGTTGAGGAAATTGTTTTTTTGAATGGGAGGGACATGTTATTCCTGAGACAAATCCCATTGTTATGCATAACTCACCCCTTTTTTTATTTGCTAAAAGGTCTATTTCTTGTGGGACTAGCCTATGGTCTAAGAAATCGCCACTGAGGGGCATCTAAGATGTCAAAATCAACCGAGGATCGGCCCTAGCCTGGGCCACACCAACCCTTAACATGGTTATATTTTTTGGATGTCTCCTCCTAACTACTACAAGTTTCGAACCTTAGATTCCTTACATAATGACACCCTAAAAATCCAATCGCACTAGAACTATATGACTATGCATAAAACGCCTTATTAAACCCTATATATTGAATTATTACATTTCTAGTATTATATTTTTATGTAGGATAGAACCCTTCATTGCACCCTTTCATTATAATTGTACCATTTGTCTCCTATATATATACCAAGGAGACCTAGTCTTAGGATCATCTTATCTCATTTCATATTGTCTTGTTGATCCAGATTTTATGAGCAGAATGAAATGACTACACATTATTAACATGTGCTTAACAAAAAATAATAGAGATACAGTAAAACTGGTTTTCTATTCCATAAGGAAATAAAAAGAAACTGTAAAATGCAGCAGAAACAAGCTTGTTGGAACGGTGGTGGCTTATCTCTGAGAAGAGATGTGAAGGTTACGCTCATTCGCAAGAAGATGATTACAATGAGGCTCTAAAGGCCTTTTTACAATAAACAAGAATTCCCAAAACCCTAGACATACAAAAACCTAACCTTAGGACATGAAGCGCCAAAAGTCATGCGGGCTCCATCTGGGTAAATTAGTACATCAACTTCCCGGGGTCGTAACTTTTGCATACGATCTCTGTTTTAGGTGTATGATAGCCTGTTGGAAAGGTATCATCGAGTAGATTCATTTTGGGGGCTCAATCATGCCTTCAACTATAATTTAAGCTCTATCTCGAAAAACCTTCATTTAGGCCCTCAAAATGGCCCCGTAAGTTAAAACTGCTAAAAATAGTAAATTGCTAAAATTGCTAGAACACTGTTTTGAGCCAGTTGGAAAAGGTGAGTGGCCACCGATATCCACCTGGATCAATTCATAACTTTTGCATACGATCTCCGTTTTAGGCGTATGATAGCCCATTGGAAAGGTATCATCGAGGATATTCATTTTGGGGGAGCATTCATGTCTTCAACTATCATTAAGAAGATTGGTCCCAAAAAACCTTCATTTAGGCCCTCAAAATGGCCCCAAAAGTTTAAACTACTAAAATAGTAAATTGCCAAAATTGTCAGAAAATTGTTTTGAGCTAGTTGGAAAAGGTGGGTGGCCACCAATATCCACCTGGATCAATCCTCCATCCTTAGGAATAAATGGTATCCATTGCGTTGAGTTCCCCCATCAGATGAGGAAATTTCTGTTGAATTTGGCCCTGGGTGAGCCACTTGCCTTGGTGCAGGAGCTACCCTGCTTTGATAACTCAATAAAGCTGGATCATTTGTTGTTGAGTGCCCTTGATCTATGTGTCCATAATCTAATCACTGGATGCATGTTGTATGTAGTCGGGGTTGAGCTCTCTTGGTGTCAATTGTTTTTCTACGTCTGAGGTGTCCAATAATGGTGGGAAATAAGGGTGAAGGAGATTTGCGTTGAACACTGGGTGTAGGCCAAGGAAAAGAGGAATGTTGAGCTCAAAAACATTATCCCCCATGGCCTTGGTGATGGTATAAGACCCATAATGGAGTGGGCGAAGATTCCTATGGGGTCCTGTAAGGTGTTCTTTCTGCAAGTGCAACCAAACTTTGTTGCCCACATGAAACTTATGTGGCACCCAATGTTGATCATGGCGCTTCTTGTACTTGTCATTAGACTTCTCTAGGATATCCTGAACCTGTTGGCGGATGCGATGGATCTACGCAATGAACCGGGTGGCTTTGTCGGCTTCAGTTGGAGCAGGAGATGAGTCAGTCAAGGTGACCAGAAGGGGAAGTGCAACATCTATGGGACCCAGTGGTTGGAATCCCAACCCCACCTAAAAGGGGTTGTGGTCGGTTGAGCTATGTAGGTATCAGTTATAGATATGTTGGACATAGGGAAGGCACTCATCCCATGTGCGAGGGTGCTTTGAATTATACATGTGAAGGATATGCACAATCATTCAATTTACGACCTTGGTTTGGCAATCTGTCTCGGGGTGGAAGGCCATGGATTTGGTGAGTTTGGTGTCCAGTAATGACTAGAGGCTCGACCAGAATGTGTTGAGAAATTAACTGTCCCAATCTAAGACAATGGTTTCTGGGATTCCAAAATGTACCCAAACTCGTTCAAAAAAAATCTTGGCAGTGGCCTCTGCTGTGATGTTCTTCTTGTAGGCAAACATAATCACCATCTTAGAAAAGCTTCAACAACCACAAAAACACAGTCATTTCCCTATTGGGTGGATGGCAGTCCTGACATGTAGTCCATTGAGATGGATTCCCATGGCCTATTAGGAGTAGGAAGAGGGGTGTACATGCCATGTTTCTTAGTGGTCAGTTTGACAATAACGCAGGCAGTGTAGGACCTTATATACTTGTTGACCTCCTGTCAAAGTTTCGACCAGTAGAAATGTTTTTGTAGCATTGCCACTATATTTTCGATGCTGAAGTGTGATGCCACCTGACTGTAGTGGGCTTCCGAGATCATCTTCACTCGCTCACTTGATGGAAATTATTTTGAATATGGAAATTATCGACAACTGCATTTGCACCCAACATTTGGTAGGTGGTGGCGAAGTCCAGGTCTGTCTCATAGAGTTGGGGCCATCCAGAGGTCTCATGGCCGTAGGACTCTAGCACCATGGTGAGTGTCGTGATTGGTGGTTTGCTGAGGTAATCAACGATGTGATTGGTGCTTCCTGTTTTATACTTTATGTTGAGGTGGAATTGCTCCAAGTATGTGGACCACTTTTGATGGTGATCATTCTGTAATTTTCCTTGTGTCTGCATGAACTGTAGTGGCTTATGTTAAGTGTGGATGACTCTCTCCTTTGCAAGAATGTAATGTCTCGACTGACGACAGGCTTGAACAATTGAGTACATTTATTTGTCGTAGATAGGATACTTACAAACAACATCTAATAGTGTCTCACTATGATAGGCCACAGAGTGGTCATGCTGAGTGAGAATGACGCCCACCTGTTATAACCCTAAAATGCACCATACAGGTTTACCTGGCATCAAGCCAACTCATGCCTCTTCCTAGCCAAAGCCTTGCTGAGTAATTCCTCAAAAACCACTTAAAAACAAGCAACCCGTGCCCTAACTTCTCACTGGGCGTGGGCATCCGCTTGCTGTCCTCTTACTGCACGCGGGTATCCGCGGGCTAGCCCAAAACAGCCCACGAGTACCTAACAATGCAAAAAATCAGGGAAGTTTCCGCCGAGACTCGGGGCTTTTTGTC
>JZKD02S1689972.1:206734-235718 GCA_000966675.3 Picea glauca
TTTTTGTCCCAACCCTTTAGCTTTGCCTCAAGCTTTAGGAGAAACTCAAGAAGCAGCAGTTGGAGGACAAAGAAGAAGAGGAAGAGCCCAGGATCAGGATCGTGGAACGGTGACCTGCCTCAGAAATCATTGTAAGTTGATTTGTATTGAAGCTAATGAAAAAGATACTTTTCCCGTCCCGCATACATAAGTCTCATACATGATTTTTGATTTATGTTTTTATCTCTAACCCTATAATAGATCAGTAGCATGCATGCATAGTATTGTTTGATTGCAGGAAGCTTTGTGGAAGGAGCAGGAGCAACAAAAGGACAAGAAATTCAACGGAGGATCTACTTCAGCCGTCCGGAAAAAGGTTGGTTTATTCTTCTCTTGTATGCATGTGAAGAAAGAGGTTTCAGATTCGGGTAGAAGGTCAAAAGTTAAGTCTTAAGGGTCATTTTCTGCGTATAAGTTTAGAGCCCTAGCTTATTAGTCCGTAGGGTAGAAATACCCAACAACACCACCGCATAGTCTAAAGCATCTGCCTCGATCTCAAAGGGTTGTTGCATGTTTGGTAGTGAAAGTAATGGGGCTGAGCATAAGCATTTTTTCAAATCATCGAACTCTTTTTGTTGGAACTGGCCCCACGCAAATTTCACCTTACCACCACCCCTAGTTATTTGGCTGAGGGGCCATGCAATATGGGATAATCCCAACACGAACCTGTGGTAGAAATTGGCAAGGCCCAAGAAGCTCCGAAGCTCAGTGACTATGGTTGGGGATGGCCAGTCACGGATGACTTGGATCTTGACTGGATCCACATGTATGCCATGTTGATCAATGATGTAGCCCAATTAATGGACATTGTCCATGCCGAAGGAGCATTTTTCCAAGTTGGCATATAGCTTGTGTTCTCGTAGGGTGTGCAGAACCTGTTGAATATGCTGCAAGTGTTCATCTCAAGTATTATTGTAAATAAGAATGTCATCCAGATACACCACTACGAAATTATTGGTGAATGGTCGGAGGATATCATCCATCATCCTCATGAAAGTGGCTAGAGCATTTGTTAAACCAAAGGGCATGAACAACCATTCAAAAAGGCTTTCCTTTGAATTGAAGGAGGTTTTCCATACATCTGTTTGTTCTATAGAGAACTGGTGATAGCCAGACTTCATATCAATCTTACTGAAGTATTTTTCCCTCATGAGTTGATCAAGGAGGTCGTTGATTCGGGGAATCGGGTATCGGTTTATGACTGTGATTTTATTTAGAGCCCGATAATCAATGAAGAGTCGCTAGGTTCCATCTTTCTTCTGTACCAGCACGATTGGGCTCCTGCAAGGTGATGATCTAGGATGGATGTACCCCTTATGGAGGAGTTCTTGGATCTATTGCTTGATATCCTCATTCTCTAACAAAGATCGACGATATACTGGACCATTGGGAAGCAGTGTGTCAGGGGTTAGATCGATGGGGTGCTTGACTTGGAAGTGTAGAGATACCTCGATAGGTGAGGAGAAGATATCAAAGTATTCTTCCATGACCTTATCTACTTGCTTCTACTGTGTGGAGAGGTCAACCACAGAGACCTTGGATGAGGCTGTGATCTTTTTCTTATTCTGAGAGAAAATCATGAAGAAGAAAAAATTCCCCCTCTCAGAGATGACCTTGCATTGCTTAGCAGAGATCAAGGAAATAGCACTAGGTGGGACTGCCTTGGGTATCCTGTACAATTTCTTGCTCAAAGTAATAATAACACTACGAGGCCTAGAATCATATACATCATGATGTTTCCATAAATAAGGTTGGCCCAAAATAACATCACAAACTTCGAGAGGAGAAACATCACACAATACCTTGTCTTTGAAGGGATCGATGTCGTATGACAGTTGGCACTGTTGGATGATGCGAAGATTGCTTCCTTGGTGGAGCCATCCAATGGTGTAGGGTTCTGGGTGCGATGTTGTCGGCAGGGCCAACCAATTGATGACCTCTTCTGAGATAAGGTTATTATGGCTACTGCTATCAGCGATGAACTGCATCGGGGTTCCTTTTACCCACATCTGTGAATGGAAGAGGCGTTCTCCTTCTTCTGGCTTGTCCGTTTCACTAGGTTGGAGCTTGGTGGTAGAAGTGGTGGCACTAGGTTCTGCATCAATGATATGTCTTCCCCTTTCTAGTTCTAGCTCAGAGTCAGAACCCGCATCTAATTTAGAGGCTTCCACTTTGGCCACCAACGACTACTTTGAGAGACAGTCAAAAGTGTTATGCCATGGGCTCTTATGGAAGTCACACAACTTCCCGGTATCTTTCTTTGTCTTTTCGATGTCCTTCTTTGCTTGTGGCTTGGACTGGTTGTCCTGATACTATCCATATTTTATCTGTCCTTTGTTCTGTGGGTTGGGGCCACCCTTTCCTGGCTTTTTTTGTGAGGGGTTCCTAGGCCCAAATTGCCGCGTTTTTTTTTTAGCTTCTACTCTATTTTGACAACATATCAGTAGGTCACGCCCAAGGATGAGATGTCCATAAACATAATTTCAGTCTAGATGTATCTATGTAGAGTGTCATGATACTTGATCACCAGATGTCACGAAAAATATTTGATACCCATCTTGGTGCGCAAGGTATGGAAGATATACTAGTGTGGTTCATTTGGTATACAAGTTGTCATAACTTTTGGCAGGGTAGTATTGTTCCTTAATAGCATTCCTGAAGGATTCCCAGGTGGCCATGAATGTAAATAACGAGGGTTCCTCTGTTTCCTTTTTCTCACAAAAATTTTCCCACCAATCTTTGACATGGGGAACGACTTTGAGGAGTGCAAAAGTAATATTTTTTCTATTCGAAAAGTTATGGACATAAAAATATTCTTCTAGTAGATTCAACCACCTGTCTACAACATTTGCATCTATATGACCTTCAAATATACTAATATCGAAATTTATTTGTACCTTTAAGGGGGCAACACTCCCACTTAAAGAATATTCATCGCTTATTGGTAGTCGCCGAAGGATTTCCACGAAACTATCCATCATCTCGTTCCATTGTTGTGTGAGGGCTTCCTCAATCAACAATTTGAAAAGATATCATGTTCCGTCATCTTTATTTTCTCCTACCATGAGAGGTCTCTTGGGTGTGTGAGAGATTTTGTCCTCAAGAGAAACAAGCTCGAGACCCAACTCTTTGTACTCCGACCTCATTGGGGACATACATTAAGACGACAATGAGCATATTGCTCTAATACCACTAATCCGGATTTTATGAGCAGAACAAAATGAATACATATTATTAAGAGGTGCTTAACACAAAATAACAGAGATACAATAAAACTGGTTTTCTATTCAATAAGGAAATAAGTTGAAACTGCAAAATGCAGCAAAAACAAGCCTGATAGAATGGTGGCGACTTATCTCTAAGAAGAGATGTCATGGTTGCGCTCATTCGCAAGAAGATAATTAAAATGAGGCTCTGAAGGCCTTTTTACAATAAACAGGAATGCCAAAAACCCTAAACATCCCAAAACCTAACCCTAGGAGATGAAGCGCAAAAAGTCATGCGGGTCTCGTCTGGGTAAGTTAGTACATCAACTTCCCAGGGTCGTATATTTTTCATACGATCTCTGTTTTAGGTGTATGATAGCCCGTTGGAAAGGTATCATCGAGGAGATTCATTTTGGGCACTCAACCATGCCTTTAAATATCATTGAGAATATCGATCCTAAAAAGTCTTCATTTAGGCCCTCAAAATGGCCTCGAAATTTAAAACTGCTAAAAATAGTAAATTGCCAAAATTGTCAGAAAATTGTTTTGAGCTAGTTTAAAAAGTTGGGTGGCCATCGATATCCACGTGGATCAATTCGTAACTTTTTCATACGATCTTTGTTTTAGGCGTATGATAGCCTGTTGAAAAGATATCGTCGAGGAGATTCATTTTGGGGGCTCAATCATGCCTTCGACTATCATTGAGAAGCTCTATCCCGAAAAACCTTCATTTAGGCCCTCAGAATGGCCCCAAAAGTTAAAATTGCTAAAAATAGTACATTGCCAAAATTGCCAGAAAACTGTTTTGAGCCAGTTGGAAAAGGTGGGTGGCCACCGATATCCACCTGGGTCACTTATCAATTGGATATGTAAAAGAAGGTTTTCCCTTTGAAGTGAACTATATTAATTGACTTCTTATCATTTTAAGGTGGTGTATCTTAATAGATTTACTAAGATAATTCTAAAAGACAAGTTAGAATCACAATGTATAACAAAGATCAAAGAGATCAAAAAAAATGTTGGAAAGAAATTGTGAGACTATGACTAGCGATTCAAGATTTTGTTGGAAAAGCTAACTTTCTAGATCCAGGATGTTCAGCATGAAGAATGGTTTATTTTTGAACTCCTCCTACACATTCGGGTCCCACTCACATAACAGAAGATGACAACCCAATCAGAAGACATAAATACTGCAATACACCCAAAGTCTACACTAGGAGGTGGTGAGACGTCAATGAGGTTTGTGCATGTGCAATCTCAACTTGTGACTATCACTATGCAATTACAGGATATGGAAAAGGGCAAGGCTATGGCTGAGTATGTCTAGTGTACCATTTGTCATGGTCACCATCAAAATAAATGTCTTACGTTAGGAAATTACACGATGAAGGGTGTTCTAATACCCATATTATTAAATAAGTAAATAACAGTAATAATAATTTAATAATAAATAAATAAATAACAATAATAATATTTTAAGAATAGGAATTATTTTATTTTTAATGTTAAAAAAAAAATTAACTTAATTAATGTCGTATGCACATTTACACATAATTCATATTCAATAAAGTTTATACTTAGGGAGAGTAAATTATATTAAATCATTTCAAGTTATGGATATCGTCTAGATATATATATATATTAGTACATGGAATGAAGAGCTTTGGTTAAAAAGTTAAATAAAAATCAAACTTTGAGTTACACAAAATGTATGTTTGTAACGTGTAGGATGATAATTGTAACCTGCTTTACATGTGGTGAGGCACTTATATCATTAGTTAGAAAGAAATGGTTAAATTTGGTGAAATGAGTTTTAAATAATTAATATATTTTATGTTGATTTTTATTGCTAAAATGGGATGGTTAAACTTGGTTATAAGTCCATCATAGATACTGCATGTAAAGTCGGTTAAGTTTATCAACTTACACATTACAAACATTTTGTAATAACTTCAAGTTTGACTTTTATTTAACATTTTAACTAAATCTCTTTTCTTCACTACATGTATGAATATATTCGATAAGTTTACTTTAATTTTTAATTTTTAATTTTTAATTTTTTTTCGGTGAGAATGACAAATCTAGTGTATATGTATGTTGAGTTGAATTATCTATAATTATATCATTTTTTAAAGGAAATTTGATTGTTAATTTCACATAATTATTCATAATTTCTACAAATAAAAGCTACATATTTGTAAAGCTAATTCAATTTTCTACATTTCATATTTTTACACCATATTCAAATTCATTATAAAAGTAGCTTGAATAATCCCTCAAAGTTAACAGATTATTGTTCTTCCATGTTTACCACTAAATCTTTTTAGATAATTGCTAACATTGAAATTATGTAATATCTTTGAGATCTATAGATGAAATTAGCTATTCATGTTAATGTGTAATAATTCGAAATTAAAATAAATTTAAATTTGATAACTCAAATTAGCTATTCATGTTAATGTATACTAATTTGAAATTAAAATGAATTTAAATATGATAAATTTAACTTAAGGAACCCTTGGATTATTAAACAATCTTTGTTCAACAAAGGATACCATCTAATGTTGTTCTTATTATTCCATGCCTTGCCAAGGGACTATAACTTTTGGTATGAAGTCAACTATAGTTGATTCCTTATTAGTTGGTGTGTTTTCAGATATTAATGGGTATGTTTTGGTAATCTTTTACACACCTTATCAATACTGCCCCATTTTTTATTAATCCATTTTTATTAAAATTAAAAATCATTTTTTTGAATTTCAAACAATTTTATTGGCATTTTGTGATTCACCCACATCATATTGATGCGACTAACTAGTCCTAGTGGAGGGAAATATTATTTGCCTATTTTTCAGATTTTATAATTCATTTAAAAAATTATTCAAACTAAATTATACCATTAGTTACCTTGCAGGCTCAAAGGCTCACACTGGAATCGATGCATTATGTTGTCTTCAATGCCTTTACATGTATGGTTACCCTACAATATCACACTACATTCAATGCATTTTCTTGATCTAGGTGGTTATCGATGCCCCCCCAACTTTTCCAACTCGCTTAAAACAATTTTGTGGCAATTTTGGCAATTTATTGTTTTTAGCAGTTTTAACTTTCGGGGCCACTTTCAGGGCCTAAATTAAGGTTTTTTGGGATCGAGATTCTCAATGATAGTTGAAGGAATGATTGAGCCTGCAAAATGAATCTCCCTGATGATACCTTTCCAATGGGATATCATGTGCCTAAAACGAAGATTGTATGCAAAAGTTACGACCCCGGGAACCTGATGTATTGACTTACCCAAACGGGGCCCACATGACTTTTGGCGCTTCATATCCTAGGGTTAGTTTTTTGGATGTCAAGGGTTTTTGATATTATTTTTTATTGTAAAAAAGCATTTAGAGACTCATTGTAATCATCTTCTTGGGAATGAGAGTAGTCGTCACATCTCTTCTCGGAGATAAGTTGCCACCATTCTAGCGAGTCTTTCACTCTGTATTTTTACAGTCTATGTACATTTATTTCATTAATAGAAATCATGTATTACTGTATATTTGTGTTTATGGTTGAATCTATGATACATTTATGTTATATTATTAGATATCCGTGATATCTCTGTGCATATTTTTATTATATCTCCGCTCTCATTTCGTGTCGAAAATAATCTGGATTAGTGATATCAGAGCATGCTTCTCTTGATCATTGTTTTCAGTGCATGTCCCCGACGAGTTCCGAGTATAGTACGTTGGGTCTCGAGCTTATATCTCTTAAAGACAATCTCTCTCACACACCCAAGAAACCATTCATGGCGGAAGAAAAGAAAAATGACGGAGAAGACGATCCTATCAATCCGTTGCTTAAGCAAGCTCTCACGGGACAGAGGGACAAAATAATGGAGACATTTTCCCACATCCTTCAATGCCTTCTGATAGAAACAGACACATCTCCATCAAACAACCACTTTGGAATCACCTCTCCTTTCAAGGTACAGGTAAATTTTTATATTCTCGTATTTGAAGGTTAGATAGATGTGAATGCCCTAGACAAATGGTTAAATTTGTTAGAAGGTTATTTCTCTGTTCATAATTTTTTCGATAGGGAAAATATCACCTTTTCACACTTTAAATCTCTCCCCCATGTCAAACATTGGTGGGAAACTTACTGGGAGCCAAGGTCCATAGAGGAGTCTGGAATATATGGGGCCGAGCCCACATGGGATTTTTTTGTGGATGCGGTAAATGAATAGTATTACCCTATTGGAAACTATGAGGACAAGTACATGAGATGGAACAAACTACGATAAGAGAGGGAACAAGAAGAGTCAGAGTTCACCAATACCTTCCATACCTTGGGCACGAAGTTGGGTATCAAAGACTCCGACTGACATTTGGTTCTGAAATACCGTGGGGCTCTACACAGATACATCCAAACTGAAATGGATTTTCTAGACATATCATCACTTGGTTCTACTTATCGATATGCTATTAAAATCGAGCAGAAGTTTAAGCACCATAAAAAACGGGAGTTTGGGTCTGCAAATCTGCAACCACCAAAGTATGATAAAGATGATCCTAATAAACAGTCTCCTGAAAATCAATCCAAGCCACAGGAAAATAAGGGTCACGAGAAGACAAAGAAGGACACCAAAAAATGGTGCGATTTCCAAAAAATCCCCTGGCACAACACTAAGGAATGTCGCTCAAAACAATCATTGGTGGACGAGATCAAAGACAAGGAGTCGAACATTGATTAAAAATCTGATTCTAAAAATACTAGTAAAATACAAATCATTGACGTAGACACCACTGCTATTGTCACGACTGCAACAATTCAACCAGACAAACCAACAGATCCTGAAGAGGGGGAGCATATTTTTCATTCACATATGTGGGTGAAGGGGACCTCGCTGCATTTTATTGTTGATAGAGGAAGCCAGAAGAACCTCATCTCAACAAAGGTCATCAAACAGTTGGGATTGTCGAAAACACCACACCCGCAGCCATACAACATTGGGTGGCTTCACCAAGGATGAGATCTCCGTGTCAGCCAACAATGTCGATTATCATACAACATCCAACCCTTCAAGGATGAGGTATTATGTGATGTTGTTCCACTATATGTCTATGATGTTCTCTTGGGCCAGCCATACATGTGGAAGCGCCATGTTGTTTATGAGTCTCGACCCCCATAGTGTCATTGTTACTTTGGGGGGTCATCTCTATAGAATACCATAGGTAGTTTCAAGTACTGTCCCACCTAAACAGTGCCACAAGGTATTATCTCATACTAAAAAATCCATCTTCTTCATAATCTGTTCAAAAGGTGAACATGAGGATACTGCAACCACTACAACCTCATCCCAAGCACCTTCTATCCAATAGAAGCGGGTTGACAAGACTGCAACAAAGTGAAAATATTTCATCTGCAAAGAAAAATATCATGTAATCTAACCGATTGAACAGATTCAACCCTGCCAGCAACAGGTTCATGATAGCTTTCCACAAACCAAACAATGCGACGTCTCCATCAAGACAAGCAACTCACCAAGATCCAAATTCAGCAAACACTTCTCCCTCTCCCCTGGGAACTCAACGCAGTGGATACTATTTCTTCCTAAGGATGGAGGATTGATCCAGGTGGATATCGATGGCCACCCACCTTTTCCAACCCACTCAAAATAGTTTTCTGACAATTTTGGCAATTTACTATTTTTAGTAGTTTTAACTTCTGGGGCCATTTTGAGGGCCTAAATGAAGGTTTTTCGGGATAGAACTTCTCAACGATATCCAAAGGCATGATTGAGCCCCCAAAATGAAAATCCTTGACGATACCTTCCCAATAGGCTATCGTGCACCTAAAACGAAGATCGTATGCAAAAGTTACGACACCGGGAAGTTGATGTATTGACTTACCCAAATGGGGCCCACGTGACATTTGACGCTTCATCTCCTAGGGTTAGGTTTTTGGATGTCTAGGGTTTTTGACATTCATGTTTATTGTAAAAATGCCTTAAGAGCCGCATTGTAATCATCTTCTTTCGAATGCAAGTAGTCGTCACGTCTCTTCTCAGAGATAAGCTGGCACCATTCTAGCGAGTCTTTCACTCAGTATTTTTACAGTCTATGTACATTTCTTTCGTTAATAGAAATTGTGTATTATTGTATCTCTTTGTTTGTGGTTGCATCTCTACATCGTTGTTATATTATTGGATATCCACAATATCTCTGTGCATTTCTTTATTATATCTCCGCTCTCATTTCGTGCCGAAAATAATCTAGATCATTTGTTGTCTTCACCGCTTCTACATGCAACAGGTTCTCTTTGACTATATCCTCATTTTGCATCGTATAATCTTATTTCCTTCCCTCGTCCTTCTTCTTGATACTGGGCCTTCTGAGGGTGATTTTACATCATCTCATCATCATGTCGTCCCTCATGCTTCTTGTCGAGACTAGGCCTTCTAAGTGTGATTTTGCATCATCTCATCATCCTGTCATCCCTCGTCCTTCTTGTCGATACTCTCGTCCTCTCACTCCTTAATTTCAAAAGTAGAATCTAGATATATCAATCAACAAATTGAGAT
The DNA here is from genome assembly GCA_000966675.3 of Picea glauca. NCBI lineage: Eukaryota > Viridiplantae > Streptophyta > Pinopsida > Pinales > Pinaceae > Picea > Picea glauca. The sequence goes on from JZKD02S1689972.1 coordinate 216,560, forward strand.
AGACAACTACTTAAACTTTCTAGATGAGATGAGTTGATGAAAATGCAAACTATCTTCCTTGTGAGAATAACTCAGATTGATGCCACAATTTCAGAAAATTCTATTGAAGGAGCATGACAGATAGATTATGAGCATAGCCATGAAATGGACTCTCAATCTACCGAAAAAAGTGGTGCTCCTAAATTCTCAAGAAATGAACCCCAGAAAGAAGATGTTATGAGAAAATTAGAGGATGAAGACAAATGCATGTATGGAGTGACGAGTCTATTTTGGAAACTTACTATTTCACCTTCTCTTAAATCTATGTGTTGACCAAGCTCTTATTTTTGTGCCTTTTCTTTATATCGATATTTAATAATGATTTAGCAAATAAAGTTGTAAAAGCATGTCTAAACTTGTGTTATTGATGGAGTCAAAAGAATAGGTGGACGGAACAGGTGGATGGAAACTTGTCGTCCGGGAATAAGAGGTTCAGAACAAAGTTCACACATGAGTAGAAGGAGTAGATTCTAGCATTTACAGAGAGTCGAGTGGACACTGCATAAACATTAAGATGTCGTCGGGCAAAGTTTTTGTCAAGAAGTTGGCATGAGATGACACATTCTCAAAGTGGGAATGCAGAACAATAAACAGACCATCGCCACTAAGGCCCATGTTGACAATAACCATAATAACAACAATACAGTCACGGGTAATAACAACGGAAATAAATTAACCCCTTAAATGTTTTTAGTAAGCTCTGTTATTTTCTTCCCATTCCCTAACCACAGAAATAATTTTGTGTTCTTTTTAAAGTATATATTGACATGGATAATGTCAATATTAAGGAACTTACTATGTTTTAGTCTACTACCGGGCATTGTATTCTTGCTACTCCCTTCCAATTTGGAGGCTGAGATTATGAGTTTTCACATATAATCTTTTAATTATTAAAAGATTTATAACTTCCACTCATTTTTAATATGGATTTATGGATATTTTATATGGGTAGAGGATTTTAATTTCTGAGTACCATTTTACACATTTACAGATTTTAGAGTAATGTATTTTGTTGGCTTTATTTCTTTGGTAAGTGCATTTTTCTGAAGATTCTAATGTCATTTGAATGTTGTAATGATCTAGTTAGTAAGAGAACCTCCAACGCCCTAATGTACCCAGTTTCTCCAACAATGCTATTTTATCTTTAATTACATAATAACATTAAATAATATGGTCTACAAATCGCTAAGGTTGAGTTAGGTTGTAGTTGTTGTTAATCAAAGTGAGCTCAACGTTAAAATTATATCAGAGAAAAAAAATGTTAAAACAAAATTCAACCCTGTAAGAACGAAAGCTCAAAGTTCAACCCTGTAAGAACGAAAGCTCATTGTGGCTGAAATCCAAATTCCTCAAGAGAAAGTCCCCTAAATCAGTTGGCAAAGGGCTAGAAAAGTTGTTAGTATTGGTGCATAACACCTTCCCATGTCTAGAATTGGTGACTACCTGCATTTTTTTGAACAAAGAAGAATGCAAAGTGGCTAGCCGATATTAATCCCTACCACACCGTCCCTTGACAACTGAAAATGTGAAATATCTCCCTCCTGTGACTCTATTGAAGACTAGTCATACCTCCAATACCCACAAGCACAATTTACAAAGAAGTTCAATGCAGCGAAACTGGAACAAGAGCTCAAGATGAACATATATTGCAGCTCAGGATGAACATATATTGATATCACTAGAACGATGGTCATTTTGTCAAGTCCTCAAGGTCTTCCTTCAGTCAAATTGATCTTCCATCCACTACCCGACAGAATGTGGCCGAATCTCCTTCTTCCTACCGTATTGAAACGAGTGATTTTTATCACATAAGTAATATTATCAGATACCAAATAGGAATTCATTAGGAAAGAAGAGTCACTGAAATGAACCATGTTTACAACACCATGAACAAGTCTTTCCAATGCCCTCAAATTCGTTCGCCATTACACCTGTCCACAAACACAACACAAACATGGTCTGTCGTCGTCTTGGTTCCAAGAAGCAAGTGATGATTTTGGGTCATGTAAGTTTACCTTGAAAACCAAGAGACCTAGCACATCATGATTCACCTCAATTCCACACTGTCTCATAAAAACTAGAAAAAATGCAACCACAAACACAACCAAATGCATTATGCAAACAGAGAATGGAGTACTATTTTGGTTGTTCCTGCCAGCCTCATAACTATAGTTGTTAAACTCCACGTGATAGTGGCCAATGCATTGGAGAAGAGCTTGTCTACTAACAACGTTTCTTGCCAGGTGGCATTATTCCAAGTTGTTTCTAGGAGAAAGTGTGCCACGTGGGGTTTATTCAATGTCATTTCTACATGGGATGTTAGGGAGTGCCAATTAAATATGTTTCATGGAAGTATATAGGTTAAAATTAAATTCAAACTGATTTAATCAACAATAAAATAAAATAATGCCACATAAATTAAACATCCTCGACAGGCCCCTCCCTGATCCATCCATGTGCAGCGGCAACAACTACGGGCTTATTTATCCAAAAGGTGACATAGTTTGGGGAGAAATGAGTTAAAATTAAATCTACACTAATTATAGTCAACAATAAACAAATAAATGGAACTTGGAAGATTAATCACTTATTTTCTCTCCTCCTCTACTCTGTTGCTGCATCTTCTTCTTCGCCCTCCCGATGAGTGCTCACAATTAGTCGGTGATGTTGCTCATCATATAAATGTCAATGGAAGGAATGCCAAGGAGATTGGAACGAATCCATTTATCTGCAAAACTTCATGCAGTGTTAGCAGTAGCAGAAGAACATTTACGTTCTCAGAAAGCCTTTCATTAATCCGCTTCAAGAATATTAAAAAGTGAAATGATTATCCATAAGTAAACTTAATAATAATCACATTAACATAAAATTGGCAAACCCTAAGAAAGGATATTAAAAGTTATGACATTTCATACCATATTTCTGGACTCCATAAGCAATGGCAGCGACTATAGCCACTACGTGCTATCTTACTTGTTCTTTTAGAAAAGGCGTTGTGTCTCAAAGCTCCACTCATTTTTGTTATCTTTAGACTTTAGTACACATGTTTTAACTCTTTACTTGAGAATATCTAATATAATTCATATGATTTATTTATTATTATATATCTATTTTCTTTTCAAATGAGCATGAAGTAAGAGTCTTAACATTTGTGTTAGATTTTGGTGGAAGCTCTCAAAGTTTGATCGAAAAAACTTCAATTATACTTGTGTGGTCAAAGTTTAGATGTTAATGTCCACTTGCATAATATTTCGACGTTATCATAAGATATTTATTTGTAAATAACTTCATTTCTATCCATACTCTATTCTCCACTTCCCCTAAGCATTGAGTTTATTGAAAATGCGCCTTGAAATCCTTGGCAGACTAAGTAATTAAAACAATAACCGGTTAAAAACAAAACCACATATGAGCACATCTCTACAGTGCAAATTAAATTAATATCGTAAGAGTGTGATGATCATAAATAAATATTATGAAACAAATTCATGATGTATTAATAAACTTCAACTTAGCAATGGAATACATTAATTTAATTTGGACAACAATAAATGTTAACAAATTTAACTTGGACATCCACTAATGGTTAAAGTGGGTTCATAGGATGGTAATGCATATACTATATATATATTTATGTTGCATTGGTTTTTGGGAGGGGAAGGGTGAGAGGGGATGGGGACATGTTTTCGAGAGGGTCAAAGAACATTTTTAAAATTTTAAAATTCACCATAAACATTTGTAGTTGTTTTAAGTTTGTAAGCATAACAAACTATACTATACAATATTATGCATAACTTTTAAAATTGTCAATTTTGAAAAAGATCAAGCAATTTAAAAATGATTGAGTGACATTCCATTAATGGATGCTAGAGAAGAACAAAATGCAGTTTAGCTTTAAGACACTTAAATGAGAAGTGTCTCTATAACTTTTTTTCTTCCTCATTTCTTGTTAATGATGATTATGTTAAAATATAAAAGACATTCCCTTCTCAATAGGTTTTGCATATTTTTAGGGTTGTATTGAAAACCACTATAAAACACTTCGGTTATGTAAATAGATTAGATTCATATTTTAAATTAATAAGATGATCGAATAAGCATGTATTCAAACATCTACTACCCAATCAAATTCACTATCTTCTGGAAACCCATGTACAATATGAAAAAGCTATGATGACCAGAAAAATGAGAAGAACAAGAGGAATAACCACAAGGATTAGCCCTTCGAAATTTTACATTTCTTTTTTTTTGAAATGGAAGATTTGCTTGTGTCAGGAAATGCATAACACTTCCACACTAATCCTAGCAGAAGAGAAGAAGAATTTAATCAAGAAAACAAATGACACAAGCAATCACACAAGACACCGAGATTTTACTCTCGAAATCCTTAACCGGGAAAACCAACATTCCTTTGAGCGTTCTTCTGTCTTGTTCTCTTATTAATTCATAATAAAATGTTACATGTATAACCTTGTTCCACACCTAAGACACAATCGACATCATACCCTCTTGCACAAGAAAGAACAACCATGTAGCCAATTTAGATTACATATGCATTACCATCAACCTATAGATACACATAAATTAACCTACAAAAGTGCATTCTATGATCACCTAACAACAATGGCCTTTACGACCTTACAACACAGCTCTTTATAGGTTTTACAACAAGAAAAAATCTAAATATTGGTGCCCAAAAATGGTTACAGATCCATGCATATCATTGGCTGCAAATGCACACCAAGAGAACTTCACAGCACTCACAACCTTGGTCAACAACTATGCTATGTTTTCCAACGTGTCTACTTTCTCCAGTGGCATCTTGTTACTTTCGATGATGTCTCTTATGAAATGGTATTGTACATCAATTTGCTTAGTCTTTGAATGATAAGTAGGTCTCTTTTCCAAAAATATTTCCCTTTGATTGTCGCAACTTACCTTCAAAGCACTCTTCTCAAACGTGATTCCTGAAAAAAAAACCATACCACTTCTTTTCTTCCATGAGTGGCCGCCATGTATTCAACTTTAGTTTTCGATAGGTCTACGATTGCCTATCACTTACTCATCCAACTTATTTCTCCACCGAACATATTGAATACATATCTGTTGGTCGACCTCCATCGATCCAGATATCCATCCCAATCAACATCGATAAAGCCATGTACATCTAATTTACCATTGTCACCTCTAGGTATTCCTTGTTAGCATATAGCATAGTTCTTTGTGCCACACAAATACCTGAATACTCTCTTGATAGTTGTCTAGTGCTCCTTTTCAAGTGTCGACATGTACCTTCTCAACACACCCACTACATAGGAAATGTATGGTTGAATGAATACCATCACATACATTAGAATACCAAAAACACTATCATAGGGAACACGTGCCATGTACTCTATCTCTTCTTATGTCTTTGGAAATCGTTCAACAATAAGCCTTGCTTCCATTGGAATTGGCACCTTCATCGGTTTGCAATCCTGCATGTTGAATCATTTCAAAACTTTTTCAATATACTTCTTCTGATCCAACCAGGTCATTCTAACATCTCGATCTCTCTTAATATCCATTCCCAAAATGAAGTTAGTTGCATTGAGATCCTTCATGTCAAACTTGGAAGATAGTTGCTTCTTCACCTCCTTTATTGCGTCCATGTTTTTTCCAATCAACAACATGCCATTGAAATACAAAGATACATATATGAAACTCCCACCTTCTTCCTTGGAATATATGCAGTGATTAGATTTGCTTCTCAGAAATCCCAAACAAAGGATGTAAGTATCAAAATTTTGGTACCATATCCTGGGCGATTTCTTTAGACCATAAAGGGATCTTCTGAGTTTGCACACCAACTCTTGCTTTCCCTTTACTACAAATCCTTTAGGCTATTTCTTGTAGATTTATTCTTCCAGATCCCCATGTAGGAACATTGTCTTCACATCGATCTTTTATATATTTAGATCGAATGATGTAGCCAAAGACATTAGTACGCTAATGGAAGTTAATTTTTCAATGGGGGAAAAAATTTCACCGAAGTCGACTCCCTTGACTTGGGAATATTCTTTTGCTACAAGTCGAACTTTCAACTTCTCGACTTGTCCTGTAAAATCCATCTTCTTCTTGAATACCCACTTTCTACCGATGGGCTTCCTTACACTAGGTAACTTGACTAAATCCCATGTCCCATTATTGTACAAGTATTCCATCTCTTCTACCATGGTGTCCTTCCAGATTTTACCCTATGTTGAGTCGACTTCCTCCCCAACCGGCTTGGGCTCATCGTTGATGGAAGTTGACACAAATGAGGAATCGAAGTTGGGTGGATTGTACCTTTCAACTGGTTTTCTTATTCTTTCTGACCTCCTTATCACCGGAGTAAATTGTTCCACGTCTTCCTCAAACTTAGTCAAATCATCTGTATCATATTCTTCATTGCTCAGTTCAAACCACACCATATTAGGATTATTCTCAGTCTGAAAAACTTCCTCAGGATCGGATTTACCTCCGACTTCTCTGAAGATCACATATCAACTGTACATTGTTATCCTTGATGCAGTATCCCAAATATCATATCCTTTCATCCCTTCTTTGTATCCGATGAAAATAAATTTGATTGCCTTCCTATCCAACTTGCTCCTCCTTTCCTTGGTAACATGAACAAATGAATCACAACCAAATACTTTGAGATGTGCCACCGAAGGATTCTTAACAGACCAAAACTCATTTGGATTCATGTGAACTAGCGCCGCCGAGGGAGACATATTCACCAGATATATTGTTGTCTCGAATGCCTTCGCCCAGAATTATTTTGTGAGCCCAACACCACTAAGCATGCTCCTTGCCTTATCCATGAACATTTTGTCCATTCTCTCGGCAACTCCATTTTGTTGTGGGGTACATAGTGTGGTATTTTGGCGTTCTATTCCACACTCCTTACAGAACTAATAAAATTCCTTTCCACATAATTCACCACCATTGTCAATCCTCAACACTTTAATCGTCTTCTCTGTTTGGTTTTCCACAAGAGCTTTAAACTCCTTGAATTTATCAAAAACCTATGATTTCTTCCTCAAGAAATATATCCATGTATTCCTAGAAAAATCATCTATGAAGGAGACATAATATAGGGATTCACCAAGTGAAGGCATTGTAGCCGGGCCAAACACATCACTATGCACTAGTTCTAGAATCACATTTTCCCTTGTCTCTCCAAATGAGAACCTCACCCAATTTTTTTCCCATATATGCAATGTTCACAAAAGTCGACTTCTAAAACACATTCAGGAAAACCTTCGATGATACCTTTTCTTTTCATAGCTCAAAGTATTTTTTCTCCAATGTGTCCCATCCTCTCATGCCATAACCTGGTCGGGTCGAGTTCATCATTTCTTGTCAGTTTGAACCGACTTGGCTTGAGTCGAGTCGAGTTGTGTCGACATCGAGTAAGGTTGAGTCAAAATTGAGTTGATTTTAGGAGAAACAATTTTGTTGCATCCAATCGAGTTGACATTCCCTAATAAATTGTATAGGGTACCAATCCGAACTCCTCTCATTAAGACCATCACACCTTTGACAATCTTAAACGAATCCTTCTGAAACAAAGTATGCACGCCTGCATCACTCACCTTGCTGACAGATATCATGTTCTTTCCAAACCCAGAATGTGTAACACACATGGAAGGGTTCTTTTCCTCCCATCCTGGAATGTGAGTCAAACTCTTCCTCGTCTGACAATTTTGGTTGTGAAGTCGTTTCCCAAGAACACATCACCCCCATCATATTGTTCATATTCACATAAAAATTCTTTATGTGGTGTCATATGATAGGATTCTCTTGATTCGATCAACCAAAAATCTTGATCTGACTGTGTACTGGTCGGCACCAGGTGTACATACCCTCGATTTTTTGAGGTCATATTTCTCTCATTCGAATGCTTCTTGTTGGATCCAACACTAACTTATGTTTCCTTCAACTTACAATCATTTTTATGATTCCCAACTTTTCCTCATTTCCATCATATTTGCATCTACTGAACCGAGGATTTAGATCTACCCTTCAACTTGAAATTTCTATGGAAGAATCTACCTTTATCTCTGTTTACTAGTCGACCTCTCACTACCAGAGCATATTTTTTCGATCCTTCCATGTTATTTCTTTTCATTTCTTCCAAAAACAGAGAAGAAACCACATCCTCTAGTGCTAGTGTTGTTGTGTTACTCCCAATAGCCACGACTAAGCTATCCCAGGAGTCTGGAAAATAACATAATAGGCTAATACATTTCTCCTCATCAATGATCTTTATATCCACAGATGATAACTCGCTTAACATGGTGTTAAGCACTTTTAAATCCTCAGTCATTGAGCTTCCATCACTCATCCTCAGAAGATACAGTTTCTTTTTGAGAAACAACTTATTTACCAGATATTTCGACGGGTATAAGCTTCCTAGATTGTCCCATGGTTTCTTGGCTGAATATTCACCCGATACATTCATCAACGCCAAATCTACAAAACAAAGCCATATCATAGTTCTTTATTTTCTTTCGAGTTTCTCCCATTCTTCCATTGACATGCCTATCAGCTGGGTACCTGGACATACCACTGTCCATTATTCTCGATCCAAAAAAAGATATTCCATTTTAAGCTTCCAAAGCTCAAAATTCTGGTCAATGAATATTTCTATCTCTATTCTAGAACTGGTCTCCATTCTTTACTATGATATTTAAAACAATTTATGAATTACGATCGATACTATACCTATGGTTTAATTCTCAGATTCAATATTGGCAAATCAATACCTTTTATCCTTTCCAAATCATTACACCGCTCTGATAAATCACTTTTCAGGGAAGACCTAAGCTCTGATACCACATGTTAGTAAATGTAGATCACTTCCACACTAATCCTAGAAGAAGAGAAGAAGAATTTAAGCAAGAAAACAAATCACACAAGCAATCACACAGTACACTGAGATTTTACCCTGGAAACCCTTAACCAGAAAAACCAACATTCCTTTGAGCGCTATTCTCTGTTGTTGTATTATTCATTCATAATAAAAGGTTACATTTCTAACCTTGGTCCACACCTAAGACACAATCGACATCATACCCTCTTCCACAGGAAAGAACAACCCTGTAGCCAATTCAACTTACATATGCATTACCAGCAACCTACATTTACGCATGCATTAACCTACAAAAGTGCATTCATGATCACCTAAAAACAATAGCCTTTATGGCCTTACAAAATTCCTCGTTATAGGTTTACAACAGGAAAACCCTAAAGATTGGTGCCCAAAAATGGTTATAGATCCATGCATATCATTGGCTACAAATCCCACAAATATTGTGATTCTGTTACAGTCGACTCCAAGTTGGATTTACTAGTCGACTACCGGTTGACCTTCATTCGGTCTCTAGTCGGACGTCTCATGACCACACTTTGACGTATTTTCGGTTGACTTGTCATCGATATCTTCGACATCGAATTTACCCGGTTGACTTCCTGGACCTTCAAGTTCTTGTCTATCTACCTCAACTTCGACTTGTTGTCGATCCACCTCGACTTCGAATGTTAGTCAATTCACCTCAACTATACTTTGACTGCAAAGAATATAAAAACCCAACAATTTGTTGTATTGTTATTTCTAAAAATACAATATTTAAATCATCAGAAACCCAAATTGACACCCATCATACAAAACCCATGTTTTGAGATGCAAGTTTTACAACATATTTAATAAAAAACTAATGGATGGGGAAAATGATCCTATTTCCCAATCATCAATTTCCATTATTGTGAAGATATATTGATGCAGACCCCTCTTCTCCCCTCGGGGTTGCTCGACCTCCCGGTCTAGGATCATTCAAATCAAGGAGTCAGATCGACTCTTCGGGCATTTATTAGACCCTAATCAATCTACATATGTCCCCTTTCCTTTTTCGTGCAAGTTATGTCAAACCCACAGGCACTTTCCTGGCCTCTTCGAAGAAATTAATTAACAGACACTAGCTCCCCTCGCGAGGTCCTTTCTTTCACATATGAACTCGGGCTATGTTCTCACAGAAAAATGTGATTGCAGAGAGGCTGAAAGTGGTTTGAGGCCACACCTCTTTTCTCCCCACAATTCACTAGCCACTTCCATGCATCCGTTTAGCAATACCGTGGTTTCAATTGCGGCCCGCTCTCAGAATTTTAAATTCTGAGCACTTCCTGGCCCTGCAATTAAGCGTGATTGTTGATCTTTGAATCTTGATGAAGCCTCTTGATCAATGACTACAATCTGTCTTGTTTCTACCTTGGTCAACTACCTCCTTCCACATGCGCTCCCTGATCTCCCAATCTATCGGTGTGTGTCCTCCTCTCAAATCAAAGGCTATGATCGATTTCGCCATTCGTGCTTCAGGAGTTTCAATTCTAAACTCTTCGCCTTCTCCCGGATTGCTTTTAACCGAAGAAGATGATCTGTTGACGTGTGTTCCTCATATATAAACGACTGTGGTTCTCTTCAGACCTTCAAGCTTCGAGAGTTTCAAACTGTTGCGCCTGTGCCTTCCCGAAGTGGTTATCTTCCAAAGTGGAAGATCTGATGACGCTTTTCCTCAACAAACGAACGACCTAAATGAACTTCGGTTGTCCGGCCTTCGGGAGTTCTTTTTCAACGCCCTCCTTCTTCTTTTGGAGTGGCTTTCTCTGAAATGGCAGATCTTCTGCCATGTTTCCTCCTCAAATCAAAGGCCCAGGTCCTCTTCGGGACTTTGACGTTTGGAAGTCTCAACTTCTACATGCTCTGTTTCTCTCAGAGATATTTATCCGGAGTCCACGATCTAACAATGCATTTCCTACTGTAGATCGATGGATCATAACTACTTCGACTATTCGGGCTTCGACGATTTAAAAATCTCTTCCTTCACTTCTCCTGGAGTGATTTCACCCCAAGATCATGATCTGTCGACGCGTGTCTTCCCAGATATGATGGCCTATATTCTCTTCGGATCTTCAAGCTTCGAGAGTTTCAAACTTCTATGCACTTGTTCCTGCCAGAGTTCTTTCACCTGGAGACGACAGGTTTCTGCCACGCGTCCCTCTGGATCTAATGGTCCAGATTCTCTTCCGCTCTTCGAGGTTTGGGAGTTTCAACTCTTACGCATTCATTCCTCCCAGAGTGCTCTCAACTGAAGAAAATGGATTCCTGTCGCTTGTCCCTCTTGAGGATGAACGAACCCTAATCGCTTCGGAACTTTGGCAAGTTCGCTCTCTTGTGCACCCAAGGGGTTAAGGCCCTTGCACTTTACCTTGATCAGATGATTGTTGATCCTCTATGCTCAAATCCAACGGCTGGGATCTATTTCATCTCTTCAAGTGTTCCTTCTTCGTCCTGGACCCTGATCTGATGGTCCAGATCTCTTCCTACAGTCGATCTGAGGGTTTCTGTCACTCCTCCTCTTGAGCTTCTTTGTTCTCCGAAACTTGGGAAATTTTCTTAGTATTCAAAGGTTTCGGCCTCTGAACCTTCTGCTTCTAACCCGAATGATTTGAGTCTTAACTTATGATTTTCCTCCTGAGCTTTTGAAACAAAATTTAACTTCGGCCCTGGCGCACACTTTCTCTCTGCGTGAAACTTTTCACCACGCCTCTTAATATTTCAAACTTGTTCAGATTTCCAAGGGAATCAACCCTTCTTTTTCATTAGAAGATTTTTGGTGCCCTATTGGCATGCCCTGCGCTCTTCCTCTTGATATTTTTTTTTGAACTTGAAACAAGTTTACACCTGGGCGCTCTCCTTGTGCTTGACGAAGTCTTTCCAATGGTTTCTTGCAACACTCATCTAAATGTTGGCCTAATTCACTCTTTTCATAGGTATTCCCCTAGAGTATTCAGTAACTCTGTGAGTATCTTCCTTTGATACTCGTCTCTTTGAAGTCGACAAAGATTTCTCCTTGTCCACACTTGCACCTGCCCAATGCCCACCTGGAAGATCTCTATAGAGTTCTCTGTGACTTTTTCCCTCTGTGCTTCCTCTCCACAATTTACCCTCTAAGGTATTCAGTAACCTTGAGGTTCCTCTTAAGTTATGTGGTTTCTCTAGTGTTCCCTCCTGGCACATTCTTCTCTAACTCGAAAGATTCATATGCACACTCCTTGTGCTGGCTACAAAGTATTCAATACTTTGATATGCTCTCCTTGCATAGCCTAAAGAACCCAGAACAATTCAATAACTCTCAAATAGATAATGAATTCTATCCTTACCTTGTAGATGAAATATAACTCATACATATACATCATGAATTTACAACACACACACACACAAATATCATTCATAGAACAAAGATAACATAAATGGATATCATATGCAGGAAAAATTGCTTTATTTCTATTAAATCAATATCTGTTTACAAATATGTATATAAAATGGACTATCACAGAGTCTCAGTTCTTTCTCCTATTTCTTCCTCTGAGGATTTTCTAACTAACTTGCAGCTACCTCCTATTCAGTAACCTAATATCCAACAACCTCATTTGGGCATGCCATGCATCTACATATACAAGAAGGTTCCTAGGGTTCCCTCCGACTACCTCTCCTATCGAAGTAACAACTAAAAATTACTCAAGCTCCGTTACCCTCAAGACTGAGAGTGAAACTCCCAAAACTCTCGCGATCATTCAGCTTCCGAGCATTTCCTTCTTCTTCAATCATCCATTCAAAACGAATCTACAAAAAAACATCAGCTTTTAGATTCCAATTAATTTAAGAAGGTGTGCTATGGCGCTGAGTTGTCCCTCCACATGGGATTTGATGACGATGCTCCTACATCATACTCCACTACTTGGAAAATCATGTGCTCTTTCTCATGGATCCCTCTGCCATGTTTTTGAGATCCTCCAGGGTCACATACTTTCTCTTGGAGTTGGTCATCTGCTCCTTTTCCTTGATGCTTCTTTCGCCTTGCTGCTCCTACAAGTTTTCTTATGTCCCATACTTCTCCGATGACTTCTTCTTGTGTTTCTTCCAGCATCAATCTCTTTATCTCCTCTATTTCTTTGTCCATATGGTCCACTCGTTGGTTTCCCCCCTGCAATATGCTCTGCTTCCTCTTCTCTCCATCAATTTCCAACTTGAATTGTTGGATAAGATGCTTTTGTATTTTCACCCTTCTCTCCAAGGTCTCCATATCTTCACACAAATAAAGAAGTTCCATGATATTTGTTGCTTCTTCCTCTGTTTTAGGTTCTCATTCTACATTTATTTCTTTCTCAGCTCCTTTGATGAATTTTTTTAGCAGTTCCACCGAATGCTCTTCTTTCTCCATCTCTTGGGCACATTGAAATGTGTGCTCTTTCTCCTGTTTGCCAATCTGATCAACCTGAACTTTCATGTTATCTTCATCTCCTGTGGCACTAGTTGGCCACTCTGTTGCAGACTCCAGCTCTACATTCTCACCACTGAGTTATTGCTCATCTTCCGCCCAAGACAGATTGATTTCTGTCATATCCTCTTGTGTTGGTTCAACTCCAATTTCCTCCAGCTGCTCCCTAGGCTGGTATGCTCATCCACCTGTTTCCAATTTGACCTGTTGGAGATGCCTACTCTTCATATTTACCCTTCTCTCCAGGGATTCCAGTTCCTCATACAACTCAACAAAATCTGTGTTGTCTACTTCCTCTTCTATTGCAGGCTCCTGTGCTATAGTCATATCCTGTTCATCTCCCACGATGAAATTTTTGAGAAATTCTGTTGAATGCTCTTCTCCTGCAATCTACGTGATTGTCTCTTGGCATCCATCTTCTTGTTTTGGATTGTCCAACCAATCCTCCAACATTTTCAGCTCTTTCTCCCATTGAGTGATCAATTCATCTGAATTCTCCTCTTTTTCTACTGGGGCAGACATCAATGTCTTCTCCTCCTCCTCTTTGAGAGTCCTTTCTAGTTGTCTTTCCTTTGTTGCACCTGCATCACAAACACAGTTAGATTTAAAATCATTTGGCTCCATGACCTCTTTATTTGATTCTTGTTGCACTAACTCCTCATGTGCAACACTTGTATTAGCCTCTACTGGTCTATTTGGTAGGAATATTTGAATTCCCCCAATGATCAAAACACACCTATGATCTTCTTCCATCAACACTCCTTGATGATATGAACTCTCAACTGAGTTGATCTCTTCTCCGTTTCCCACCTGACAACTTGGGATTTTCTCTCTGCCCAGTTGGCAGTCTATGAGATCACCTGATCTCTCTATATTTCCCACTTGGCAACTTGAACTTCCATCACTACCCTCCTAGAAGTCTATGAGATCATCCATTTATCTCCTTCCACTGCCCACCTAGAAAATTGAAAGTTCACTTCTGCCCCCCTGGTAGTTTATGAGATCCTTAACTGATCTCTTCTCCTCATCATCATTCAGATTCCTCCCAATCTCTAGTTCATAGATGTGAATCACTTTCTCCTCTGTTTCACTGAGGTTTTCAGCATGCCTCAACCACTTCCTCACTTCTTGTTGCTTCCTTCTGTCTACCAACAATTTCTAGACATTCCACTTCACTTTCCTCTTCAAAGGCCATTCATATGTCTAGCGCACCTTTCTCTCCTATTGCATATTCAATGCTAGCTTTTCCATCTTTTCTCTTATCTCCCAGAGCTCCTTGTATAACTATTCTTTATTCATCTGCTGGTGGTGTTTATCTTGACCACACCTATGGACTCCAGTAGTCATTTTCACCCTCTGCTTTCCCTCCTAGCAAGTCTAAGCATTAATTTATTACACAGAGCATTTCCAATTTTTCCCTGCAGCCTACCTCGTTGTCCAATTGTTGTTGCGTACATGCAACCATCATCCACAGAGCATCAATACTCTATCTTCTCCTTTTTCCTGTTGTCTACAAACAAATTCAAGATCTTGATACTATTTGATGTGATCATATTGTCTCTTTTCACCTTCTTCGCTTGAAATCTACAGACGAAAATTAGGCTCTGATACCACTTGATGTAGACCATGCCTTCTCCCCTCGGGGTTTCTCGACCTCCCGATCTAGGATCATTCAAATCAGGGAATCAGATCAACTCTTCCAACCTTTATTAGACCCCAATCAATCTATAGAGGTCCCCTTTCCTTCTTCGTGTAGGTTCTGTCAAACCCGTGGGATTTTTCCTAGCCTCTTCGAAGAAATTAATTAACAGAAACTAGCTCCCCTTGCAAGTTCCTTTCTTTCAAATATGATGTCGAGTTATGTCCTCATGGAAACACATGATTGCTGAGTGGCCGAAAGTGGTTTGAGACCACACCGCTTTTCTCCCCACAATTCACTAGCCACTTCCATGTGTCCGTTTAGAAATACCGTGGTTCCAATTACGGCCCACTCTCAAAATTTTAAAGTTCGATCACTTCCTAGCCCCACAATTAAGCATGAACATTGATCTCTAAATCTCGTTGATGCCTCTTGATCAACGACTATAATCTATCCTCTTTCTACCTTGGTCAACTTCCATTAAATGACCTTTTTCCTCCTTCCACACACACTCCCTAATATCCCAATCTATTAGGGCATGTACTCCTCTCAAATCGACGGCTACGATCGATTTCTCCTTTCGTTCTTCGAGAGTTTGAATTATAAACTCTTCGCCTTCTCCTGGAGTGATTTTACCCAAAGATGATGATCTGTCGACACGTGTTCCTCACAGATCAATGAATGTGGTTCTCTTCGGCCCTTTGGGCTTCGGGAGTTTCAAACTCCTATGCCTGCTCCTTCCCAAAGTGGCTATCTTCCGTAGTGGAAGATCTGCTGACGCCTATCCTCAACGAACGAACGACCCAGATGAACTCTAGCTCTTCGGCCTTCGGGAGTTCTTGTTCAATGCCCTCCTCCTTCTTCCGGAGTGGCTTTCTCCAAAATGGAAGATCTTCTGCCATGCGTCCTCCTCAAATCAAAGGCCCAGGTCCTCTTCGAGACTTCGGCTTTCGAAAGTCTCAACTTCTCCACGCTCTGTTTCTCCCTAAGTGATTTATCTAGAGTCCACGATCTAACAACGCGTGTCCTCTTGTAGATTGACGACTCCCAACTACTTCGTCTATTCAAGCTTCAACGATTTCAAACTCTCTTCCTTCACTTTTCCCGGAGTGCTTTCACCCCGAGATCATGATCTGCCGACGTGTGTCTTCCCGGATCTGATGGCCCATATTATCTTTGGATCTTTGGGATTCGGGAGTTTCAAACTCATATGCACTCGTTCCTCCTGGAGTGATTTCACCCGGAGACGATGGATTTTCACCATGTGTCCCTCTGGATCTAACGGTCCAGATTCTCTTTAGCTCTTCGAAGATCAGGAGTTTCAGCTCTTACGCACTCATTCCTACTGGAGTGCTCTCACCTGAAGACAACGAATTCCTACCACGTGTCCCTCTTGATGATGAACGATCCCTAATCGCTTCAAGAATTCAGGACTTCGACAAGTTCACTCTCTTGTGCACACAAGGGGTTAAGGATTGTGCACTTTACCTTGATCGGATGACTGTCGATCCTCTGCGCTCATATCCAACGGCTGGGATGTATTTCTTCTCTTCACGCGTTCCTTCTTCATCTTGGACCCTAATCTGACGGTCCAGATCTCTTTCTGTAGTTGATCTGATGGTTGTTGTCACTCCTCCTCCTGATCTTGTTTTTTCTCTGGGAACTAGGAAATTCTCTTAGTATTCAAAGGTTTCTACCTCCAAACCTTCTTCTGCGAACCCAAATTCTTTGAGTCTCGACTTATGCTTTTACTCCTGAGCTTTGGCAATGGAATTTAACCTCGGCTCTGGTGCAGACTTGCACTCTGCATGCAAATTTGCACTATGCCTCCTGAGCTTTCAAATTTGTTCAGATTTCCAAGGGACTCGACCCTTCTCCTTCCTTAGAATATTTCTGGTGCCCTCCTGGCACACCTTGCGCTCTTTCTCTTGAGATTTTTTTTTTGAACTTGAAACAGGTTCACACCTCAACGCTCTCCTTGCGCTCGATGAAGTCTTTCCAACAGTTTCTTGCAACACTCGTATAAGTGTTGGCCTGATCCACTCTTTGCATATGTCTTCCCCTAATGTATTCAGTAACTCTGTGAGTATCTTCGTCCAATACTCCTCTCTTTGAACTCGACAGAGAGTTCTCCTTGTGCACACTTGTACCTACCCAATGCCCACCTGGCAGAGCTCTACAAAGTTCTCCGTGATTCTGTCTCTCTGTGCTTCCTCTACACAGTTTACCCTCCAAGGTATTAAGTAACCTTGAGTTTCCTCTTAATTTGTGTGGTTGCTCTGGTGTGCCCTCCTGGCACATTTTTCTTTAACTCAAAAGAGTTCATATGCACACTCGTTGCGCTGGCTACAAAGTCTCCAATACTCTATTATGCACTCCTTGCACAGCCTAAAGAACCCAAAACAATTCAATAACTCTCAAATAGATAATGAATTATATCCTTACCCTGAAGATGAAATCTAACTCATACATATACAACATGAATTCACAACACACACACATATATCATTCATAGAACACAGATAACACAAATGGATATCATATGCAGAAAAAACTGCTTTCTTTCTATTAATTCAATATCTGTTTACAAATATGTATATAAACTGGACTATCACAGAGTCTCAGTTCTTTCTCCTATTTCCTTCTCTGAGGTTTTTCTAACTAACTTGCAGCTACCTCCTATTCAGTAACCTAATCTCCAGCAGCCTCATTTGGGCATGCCATGCATCTACATATACAAGAAGGTTCCTAGGGTTCCCTCCGACTACCTCTCCTATCGAAGTAACAACTAACAAATACTCAAGCTCTGTTACATTCAAGACTGAGAGTGAAACTCCTAGACCTCTTGCGATCATTCATTTTCCAAGTGTTTCATTCTTCTTCAATCATCCATTCAAAACAGATCTATAGAAAAGCTTGAGCTTTTAGATTCCAATTAATTTAAAAAGGCACACTATGACGCTGAGTTGTCCCTCCACATGGGCTTTGTTGACGATGCTCCTACATCATATATGCTCGGAAGATTTGGGCATATCTCCCAAATATGCCCAGAAAATATCAAATTTTTCTAGAACATCCCCAAAATCTGTCTGAAAAGTCCTTGAAATCTATCTAGAATGTCTTTGAGATGACCAACAAGTTCTTGAGTCCCAAATGGAGTCCCCAACAATTTTGGTAAGTTTCCTAAGAATCTCCAAGTCCCCAAAACACATGAAGGGATGGTACGAGTCTCCTTCAACATAGCTATAAACATGATAAGTGCCTTCAAGAGAAAGCATATTAAAGAAAAAATAATTTATAAAAAAAATATTAATCAAAATAATAAATGTTTATCAAGATATATGGTTTTGAATAAATATATTCAAAATCTAAAAGATATGTGTGATTAGCATATGAGGTTATTTGAGTGATTAGGTTTATGATACCTAAGCTTTGAAATTTATCATGAAAGTAATAAGTAATTAATTTAATAAATTGGTAGTTAAGTTTATGATAATGACACTGCAAGTTTTGAAGTGCAAGTTTTGAAATTTATCACGAAAGTAATAAGTAATTAATTTAGTAAATCATAAAGTTGAACAATTAAATGAATTTTTATATAGACAAAAAAAACATATTCTAATGTGACCTTACTATGAAATCATAGTAGCCAAAAAAAAATGAATATAAAAATGTGCTTAAAGTAAATCTCTAAGCAATGAATATAACAAATCTAAGAATATAATAATATGTCTCGATGCAAAGCTTGTGACAACAAACTCTATAATAAGCAAATTTGTGAGACAAAATTTAAAGTGGACAAAAAGGACTTTCAAAATGCAATGTTTAAGTAAAGTTTAGCGTATCCAAAGTATAAATCAGCCCAGCCCATCACTACAATGCACATGAAATACAATTATTTGTTATTACTAAAAAAAAGTTTATTAATATAAAAATCATTAAAATAAATTAATTAAAGTTAGATTTATCAAACATAAAAAAAATCTAATTTCTTAAATTATATTTATTAGTCTTGTGAGTATTTATTAGTCCTGTGCTGTGGGTATATTATTTATAAAAAAAATATTGAAAAAATATCCACTTTGAAAATATATTGGGCAACTAGGTTAAGGTAACC
>JZKD02S1689972.1:235768-333916 GCA_000966675.3 Picea glauca
TCTAGAATCATTATATACAAATTGTAATTTTGATATTGAAGTTAATGTTAATTTGAAATAATATTTATCAATCTAACATTTAAAGGATAAAATTTTAGTTTAATTGGTAGTTTATTATTATTGAATAATGCATATTCTAAAAATAAGGTTTATGTTTTTGAATGTTTCAGATCTCTTTCGAAATCTCAAAATTGTAGGAAATGGAACAATCAAATTTTTTTACAACGAGAAACCAAATCTCAAATTTCTACGAAATGGAACAGTCAAATTTTTTTATAACGAGAAACCCACTAAACCAACGGAGGTGTTCTTAAACACCCTTCTTTGTAAAGCAAATCATCTCAATCTTTCATAAAAACACCTTCTTTGTAAACCCGAGCATCTCAACCTTTATGCTTGATGTTTTGGTTTCTTCGAATCCTAAAAAGTGTATAAGATATGATATTTTTTTAAACCACATTCTTTGAAAAGCCAATCATTCCAAGATTGATGCTTTGATTTCTTCAATGATATTTTTTTAAACCACCTTCTCTGAAAAGCCAATCATCCCAAGATTGATGCTTTGATTTCTTCGGAGTGTAGAAAATATAAAATATGACATTTTCTTATTCATTTCCTTTTATGGTTATAATTGACCTATTGGTTTGCAATTTTTAATTATATTTTTAAAATATTTTTTAATTAATTTATTTATGTTGGAATTGTTATTGTTTTTTTTAATATTTTTTTATTAATTTAGTTATGTTAGAATTATTATTGTTTTTTTAATATTTTATATTGTGAAAGATTTATTGTTTTTTTAATATTTAATATTTGGCTAAATTAAATTTAAGTGTAGAGAAACACAAAATAAATTTAAGTAGAGATTACAATGCGTAAAGCTAAAAAAATAAATTACTAATATGAAGGGTTACCTTTTATAAAGTGGTTAAGTTTAAAAACTAGAAGTAAATGGGTTGGTGTGGCTCTTATAAACTAATTTGAAGGGTTACTTTTTGATGACTTTCAAGATTTTATTGGTTTTTTTTTAGCTTCTGAGAGGAAATTTGAGAGATGAATATTGTTTGTTTGTTTTTTTCAATAATAAATGTTTGTTTCTAAAATTTGTGTGAAAATTTGTGCTAACGAAAATATTTGAGAGATGAATATTGTTTGTTTGTTTTTTAAACAAGGCTACAGAGCAGCTTATACCTGCCGCTATGTAGGTATAATGATATAAAAGTTGTACAAATGAAAATATGATATAGTATGGATTAACCACAATTAGTTTTATTTTTTTTCAAAAATAGACTTTTTCTATTATGAAAATTTTATTAAATTAATTAATATATCCAAATCTTAGATTCCACTAATTAAATTGTTTTCTTACTTTAATATTTCCTAAGTAATATAGGATATTAAAATCCTATATTGATATACACTTGATCTTTATCAACCATGTTCTTAAACATCATATTTAAAAATTATATTTATATATATGATAACTCGTTAAATACTCTTTTCTTTAAACATTAAAATATCCCAAATTGTTAATGAAAATTGTAATCATGACAACCACAGATTTGGTACATTGAGAGGACGTAGATTTTGGTGGATTTTAAGGTATTGGGCACAGACCCTAACCTTCACATACAGCCGCAGCGACAACCACCTATACAAAATTGGTGGCAACTCGCATATACAAAATCGGTGGCAATTGACATATGCGTGCATAATTTATGGAGACATAAATGTCCTCCACCAGAGCTACCATAAGACTTCAGCTTATAAACCAATCACATTAGAAATAAAAGATTTAAATGTTTGAAAAAAAAAATTAAGATTATAATGTAACATTTTAGAAAATAGTGAGAAATTTATGATCAACATAAAAATAATATATATTCAATCCTAATCAATCGCTATATACACTGCCCTAATCAATCGCTATATACACTGCCTATCGGCAGGTATAATACTGTTTGTTTTGAAAATATGTGTTAACTAAAATATTTGGAGAGTGATGTTGGATTTCCTTGTAACTTGCATTTACCTATTTTAGTGAGCAGGCTATTATTATCTAAATCTATGAGATGGAATAAACTTCACCAAAAAGTAAATTGCAAGTGAAAATGAATCCTAAATATCATCGCTGACTCTGGATGTTATCACCAAGGCAAACATAATGTAATGAGATGAAAAATGAAAACGTCGAAACGCATCACCTACTATGTAGCTTCTTAAAAGAAGTTAGAGCGGACTGCTAGATTAATGGGAAGTTAATACATTGTACTGCATCAACAAAAATAATCGGCTTTAACATTGGTTATAAAATAAATTTGGAACTCTAAATCTAGATGACAATTGCTGAAAATGAAGATAGAAGTTGGCACTTTTTAACAATTGCATACAGATGCATCTTTCTAGATAGTGTCAAAATGCTTTAGCTAAGTTAGTCTACACAAAAAATAATGCAGAAAAGGTTGCAACAAGGAAAATAAAGAAAATAAAAAAAGCCACAATTACTGCTAATTGGTAATTGTATATATTATATGTAATATACATAATATAGTATTGGAGTTAAGGAATGGAAGATGATCACAATGGCTCAACAACACCAGCACTAATTTGTTTCCCGTCCACTTCCTCTCCAATGCCCATATCTTGTATCCCTAGTAGTGTTAAAACTGGGTATGAGGTGCATATAATCATATGATTTTCTCTTCTATGGATCAAACAATGTATCATAAGCCTCATTTATCTCTGAAAAAATAGTAGTGGTTGTCTCAAGTTGGTGCAGGGGCATGACCCTTGCCACGGTGTTATGAGCTAGCAGGAAACCAAGAGGAATCCAACAATGATATACTTTATTGATCATATCTATATGAAGACTTCAGAGAATACCAGTGTTCTAGAAAGACCGAAGTACATTTAAGATCAAGCATTACATTCTCTAGAAAAGAGAAAGTGGTTCTCAAATATATATCTCGACAGATGAGAAGATAAGCAGACATTTTGGTAAAGCCTCTATCCAAGATGAAAGAGTTTTTGTACTCAAGATGGAGCTCATGGAGATGACTTCCTTATTGAAAAAGGAAGAGATGACTCCTAGGTTGGGAGGGAGCACTAATGTGTTATTGATTTATGGATAGTCATTTTTTAGTTTGAAAAATGGTCCAGGATGAGTAGTTCCTTTCAAGTTCAAAAAGTGGTTTGAGATTTCTGATGGACATGCATTTTCCAGTTTGGAAAATGGTCCAGATCGAACAGTCATTTTTGTAATGAAAATGGTTCGATGGATTACTGATGTACCATAGACAATGATTTACCATTGTGGTTAACATGGGGAATGGCCTAGGACAGTCTCTCTTCTTGATGGTTAATCAAGAATACTGGTCCACCTCGCTGGATAGTCATTCTTTCGAGGATCACAGTTGTGAGCAGATTCAAAGAATGGTTCATTTTGGAGGTTGGTGCAGGATAGTCATTTCCTTAGGGCAGATTCATTCTCTCCAAGTTGCACTTTTTTTAGTGCCAAAGGAATGGCCCAGGTTGGGGAATGGTCCAGGCTCAGAAATCAGGACAATTATTCTTCCTTTCTTGAGAAGAATAGTCCAGATAGCTCATCATTGATGTTTGACTTTATGAGGGAATATGCTCTTCCATATCTCACAGATGTGAGTGGAAGAATGGCCCAGATGATTCAGTTTATATCATAACATTGTTTATGTGCAGGTTGATATCAAATGTTTGTTATGAAGACTCTATGTCTCTAGACAAAAGATATATACTACTATGGTGGATGTGTTTTACTATTTGTGGCTATACATTACTGATCAAGTACATGTGTGCTACTTGGTGTGGTAGTGTACCACTGGATTGTAGTTGTGTACTACTATAGATAGACACAGTTGTGTTATATTGCATGATATTGTTCTGATTTCCTTGAAGACTATCAGCAGTGTTGGAAATGATTATCAGCTATATGGATGATCAATGGACAAAGATTTTCCAGATGGAAAATGGGTCAAGACATTTATTCTTCTAGGGAATATGTTCGGATTAGAAGAATGGCTCATGTGTCACTCTGTGGAATGAGTGACTTATCCAACATCATGTCTAATTACTCAGATGGAGTATGGTTTCGAGAGATGATGCAGTTGATGACATTGATGGTGATGATGGTGCTCATGATCTAGTCATGAGATAGTCTATAAAACTATGTTGATGCTACTGGGTGAATGGTATGTTTGTGCTCAAGACCATTACTTGTAATACCTCCCTAGCTAGGATGGAGTGTTAATATTATGGTAGCTGCAGGAGGTATTTACCTCAACGTGTAAAACTAATGAGAATAGAATATTTCGGGAAGCAAGAAGAAACCCTAATGAGTTGCCTAATAACTCTAGAAGATAAGTCAGCTCAAGAGGATAATTTGTATTAGGTTATTAGCCTCCAAGAGAAGAAGTTGGCCAGAATAAATATTATATACTAAGTAAATAGGCACCCAAAATGAGGATTCATCCCAAGAAGTTAGCTAGAATTAGTATAAATACAGAAGGCCAATCTTCATTTTGGTAGGAATTCTCATAACTACAAAGCCCACTTGTGCGCACTGCAGTTACCCAGTTCGTGTGCAAGTTTGGAGGAGAAGCTGTCATTTCAGCTGCTGCAGCTAGCAGATTACGTTTTGGCTTGGACTGTCTCTTGGTTATGGTTTGGACTAACTGATCAGCTCTTGTTTGGTGCGCTATCCTTCGAGAAAGGTGCGCTACCCTTTGTTTTTCTATCTAGCCTAGGGTTTGCTTCCAGAGTGATTCTCTGTCAAGGTTAAGGTGCTCGAAGGGTGGCTTCGGCCTATGGTTGGGTGACAATAGTGATATTGTCTATGGTAAAATGAGCACATCCATCATATTCTAACAACTACAACATACCCCACATTAGTCCAACCACCATACCTAATAGGAATGACATAAAAAAAGTAGTTCCCTCCAAGGTGATATGCTTGAGAATCATCAACTCAGTCATTTCCATTGGCAATGGCCATGTGAAGTTGTTGATTTAGGCATCAAAGATATCCAAGTACTTTAATATAGAGAAGTTAGATGGGAAATACCCAATAAATATATTGTTGGATATGTTGAACAAACATAGGCCTATGACATTAGTGATCTCATAAGGGAATGGGTCATAAAAGGAATTGGTCGCAACTGTGATATTGATAAAGCTATGGAAATGACCTATTTCTAATAGAATTTGGCCCAAGAGATTCATGTTTGAGAGACACATTTTAATCGACGATCATATAATTTGGATCTGACACAACATCCATAAGCCCTTCTCTTATGGACATATCAACATCCCACAATGTTAACTCGATGAAGTTCTCCTCAGAGGATAGATGACGAGCTAGCCTAATTAAAAAAAGTGGAGTGAACCAAGGTGGCATATTTTCATTAAATACCAACAAGCCTAAATTTTTTTAGAAAGTCCATCAAATTAAAAATTGTCTTCAACATAATTATGAATGTTTTTTAGTATAATTTTGTTAATTGTATACTTCTAAATTAATAATAACATACATTTTAATGCTACATAATTATAATAACAATATTTAATACATTAATGCTTTAAATGTCCAAATTATGCACAAGGATCAAAGTTGGTGGTGGAGAGGACTATGGAAGTTAAACTTCCCACAAAAAGCTAAGATAATTATGTGGTGTGCTATATATAAAAAAATACCAACATGGGACAGTATGAGGAAGCGAATAATTGCAGGCCCTGGTTGGTGCCCACTTTGCAAAGGGGAAAATAAATCTTGCATGTGCCTCTTCATAAATTGTTGTTTTACCCAAAGGGTATGGGAGGAAACTGTAGTATGACTCAGTTAGTTTTTCTTCTAGGATAGGCCCAATGTGGAGTTGGATTGGCGTGCCTGGCACCATGATCAAACACACATAAAGATAAAATCTCTTCCCCTTATAATATGCTTGGGCATTTGGTTAGCTAGTAACAAAGCTATTTTTCAGGATCGACCCTCTCTTCTAGAATGCATCACCGCTCAGGGTCTCTCGATCCTGTCTCACTTTCCATAGGAAAAAGACTCTCCCTCTATCCAAATTATATCTCCCAAATCTACTAACTGCACCTATGAATGGGCCTTCTTTGATGGTGCTTCACAGAATGACCGACAAAATTATTGGGGGGGGAGCAGTTCTGTATTTATCTGATACACATTGCTTCAAAATCAAGATGGGATTGGAAGTGGGAACAAAGAACTTTGCAGAGCTTATGTCCCTAAAGATCCTATTACAATTTGCAGCGGAAAAAGAGATTCATTCTATTCAACTTTTTGGTGACTCTATGAATGCTATGAACTTGTCTCGGAAAACTCAAATTTGTGATATTTTTTATTTATTTCCAATATGGGAGGAAATATACAAATTTATAAACTCATTTGAAACTTACACTATCTCTCATGTATATAGGGAACACAACCAACTAGAAGACTCTTTATCAAAAGATGGACTTTAACTCCTTTTTGGACGCTGGCATATCACAAAATTAGCGAGAGAGGAGGTCTATGAATACTAACATAGGCCTTTCATTGATGACATCATACAACCAATCTGAACTCTCTTGTTTTTTTGGATTCAACTATCATATCATAACAAATCATGTGTGTAAAATGCAATTGGTTTGTTGAAAAGAACTTGCTACGACACTTGCTATGTCCATTGGCTACAAACCTTCATAACTGTGATACTGAAGCTCTTTACTCGAGTTATTTTTTGTCAAAATATGATGTATATACAATTTGGTATGACAACCATTTTTCATGAATATATATATATATATATATAATTAATAATTATAATATTATCTATTTTTACATTTATTTTGTTAATAATATAATCTAATTAAATATATTTTCATCTTATCAATATTTTAACTTTAACCTACTCTACAATAACAATGTCCATATTTTAATAGTTTAAGTTATAAATATTAATTATCTAAGTAAATATTATATTATAATAACAATGTTTAATAATTATAACGTTAATATTATCTATTTTTGTAGTTCTTTAGTTAATGTTATAATCTAATTAAATATATTTCTATCTCATCAATATTTTAACTTTAAGCTACTCTAGAATAACAATGTACACATTTTAATAGTTCAAGTTATAAATATTAATTATCTACGTAAATATTCTAATTATGGTTTAAGGTTTTTTATTATGTGAAAATACGAATACTTGACATTTAGTCTTTCAAACTAACTATAGAATGCCATATATTTAAAAAAAATTAATTTAGTTTTTAAAAATTATTATATAACGTCATTTGTCGTCTATCTTTCTTGTATAATCTAACCATTGAGGACTTAAATTCCTTCCTTATAGTTGGGTTTTTTCCATCTTTGAATGTTATTGAAAGAGATTACTATCATGAATTTGTATAAACATTGTATATGAATACCTATATATGTTTAGAGAAAAGGTTAGATTATCTACAAGGTTTAAACATGAAGTTTCCTCATATAATATTTAATGTTTAGTAGCTACTTGTTGGAAGCATGTCAATGATTTTTTCATGCGGTCACATGCACATGCATACAACTATGTTAATGCGTATGCATGCAATCTATTTATGAATTGTTCATATAACTATGTGATCTAATCATGATCAGTCTGTGTAACAGAGTGATAGATGCTATATATACAATCATACCCATAGAAGTGTAAGTGAAATGTGTGAAGAGTGTGAGAGAAAGTTGTGTAGAGAGTAGAGTGTGTGTGAGGAGAGGATGATTGTATGCCTATGAAGGCTATTGTAATTCTCCCATGAATAAAAATAATAGCGATAATCATTGCCTGTGGTTTTTTCCCTCATTGGGTTTCCACATAAATCATTGTGTCAAATTGTGGGATTGTTGTGCTTGGTTTAATGCGTGTTTGATCTTTCTTGTTTATGCTATTCTTTTCTTTCGTTTCCTAACAAGTGGTATCAGAGCTTAGAGTTGAAGGAGAAGAGAATTTGGTCACTGGATCGAAGAGCAGGATAACCGAGCCGATCCGAGCTAAGACAAGTGAGGTGAATCAGACTAGGACGGGTTTTATTACACTGTCGCAGGTTGTCCCTATGGAAAAATATAACGGTCATAGAAACACTTTCAAAATTATCAAAATTTCTCCAATATTGTGGGCACTTCATAATGCAGAGTGCGACATCGACACGGGCACTACATAGTGCAGAGTGCGACACCAACATGGGCACTACATAACACAGTGCGATATCATTGCAGGCATTACATAATGCAAAGTGTGACATCGTTGTAGGCCATAGTTTAATAAGGTGTGATAGTTCCTAATCGTCCCAGGCTACCCTCATAAAAAGTGCAACGATCCAAAAATTAAAGAAAAATTTCGATGGTATGAAGGGTTTCTTGTCGTATGGTCATGAGATTTAATGTTTTTTTAATGAAACAAGTGGGTGAGGTGGAGTGTAAGTTCGAACCATTATTAAAATAGTGAGTGGATTTTTTAAAAAGTGAAATCTTTTATAAAAAGTGAGGTTTGTAAAAAGGTTCTTTTAGGTATAAAATATTGTTTTTTAGAAAAATAATTTTATTGAACTTTTTTGAGGTTTATACCATTATTTTTCCACATTTAAAAAGGCTTAGTTTTATAAGCGGTGGTTTTTACAATTTTCTGCTAATGGAAAAAGTGCAGAGTTCCAAGTTTGAGGTAAAAACTTTTAGTGGTAATAATAGCTTTGCGCTATGGAAGCTCAAGATGTTAGATCTGCTTGTGCAACAAGGATTGCAAAAGGCCTTCGCTTGAATGTCAAAGAAACCGGAAAGCATGATAGATGAGGACTGAGACGATCTGGATGCAAGAGCCCTCAATACTATTCCTCTATGTCTGGAAGATGAGGTGTTGTTTAACATCGTCGAAGAGAAGAAAACAATAGGTTTTTGGACCAAACTGGAGATTTTGTATATGACAAAGAAATTTTCAAACAAAATCTTCTTGAAGAAGCAGTTGTACAGCTTGCGGATGAAATAAGGTACGGAAATTGTTGATCACTTGAATATTTTCAATACTCTGATTTCTCAAGTAACTAGTATGGAAGTAAATTTTGAAGATGAGGACAAGGCAGTTACACTATTGTGTTCATTGCCTAAGTATTAGGATCATTTGGTCACAAATGTGTGGTTTAACACACCATATGACATTGATTATGACATTGTTGTGACAACTTTGTTGTTTGAGGATATGAGAAAAAAATACAGTAAAGAAACCTCAATAGAAGAAGAAATGGTGGTGAGAGGTCGATTTACAGAAAGAAGGAAAAATTAGAGGGGTACATCAAGTTTTAAGTCAGAAGGAAAGAAGAGTAAGAAGAAATGTTGGTTTTGTGGAAAATCTAGGCATCTCAAGAATGATTTTTGGAAAAGACAGAATGCATCCAAGGAGGAATCCACAAAAGAACCAAAGGAATCTAATGTAGTTGCAACTAGTTCAGGTTCTAGTTTAGGTATGGTTGATGAGGTCTTGTCTACTTTTGATGTTTCACATCAACATTAACACTAACTGTTAGATTCTGGTGTATCCAGCCACATGTGTCTTCATAGAAATTGATTCTCAACTTACCAATATATTGATGATGGTGTTGTTGTTATGGGAAATGTTTTTTCTTGTAAAATTGTTGGAGTTCGTAGATTCCGGATTCAAATGCATGATGGTTATGCAAGAACATTAACAGATGTAAGGAATGTACCCAAACTAAGAAATAACTTGATATCTTTGAGAGTTCTAGATTATGTTGGTTACAGGTGTACAACTCAAGGTGGATTATTGAAGGTGTCCAAAGGCATATTAGTAGTCATGAAGGAAAAGAGGATCAAGAACCTTTATCATCTTGAAGGAAGGACATAAGTAAATCAAGCAGTCGTAGCATCTGAATATGCAAGTGAATCTGTTCATTTATGGCATCAGTGTTTGGGTCATATGAGAAAGAAAGGGATTAAGGTACTGGTTGATCGTAAGTTACATCCAAGTTTGAAGTTTCTGAATTTGAATTTCTTCATGTATTTTGTTTTTTGAAAATAGTGTAGACAAATTTTTAAAGAAGGAAGGGATATAAGCAATGGTATCCTTGATTACGTTCATTCAGATGTTTGGGGACCATCCCCTACAATTTCTCTTGGAGGATCATCATATTTTGTGATATTTATAAATGATTACTCTAGGAAGGTTTGGGTCTATTTACTTAAAATAAAAGCTGATGTATTTAATACTTTTAAGCAATTCATAGCTTTGGTTGAAAACATAACTAGAAGGTCAATTGAGTGTTTAAGGAAAAATAATGGAGGTGAGTTCACATCTATGGAATTCGATAACTATTGCAAGGAAGTTGGGATCGAAAGACATAAGACCACGGTTTATATTCCTCAACAGAATGGTGATGCTGAAGTCATGAATAAGACTCTTTTAGAGAGAGCAAGGAGCATGATTAGTAATACCAAGATGCAACAAGAATTGTGGGAAGAAGCATTTCTTACATCATGCTATCTGATAAATCAGTCACCATCAAATACAATAAACTATAAGATTCCAAAAGAGGTATGGACATGTCATTCGTGTGATTTTTCAAATATGAGAATATTTGGTTTTGATGCTTATGCTCTTATTTATAAAGATCAACGTTCTAAGTTATATCCTAGATCAAAGAAATATGTCTTTGTTGGTTATGATGGTGGAGTTAATGGGTACATATTGTGGGATACTAATTCCCACAAACTCATCACTAGTAGAGATGTAGTATTTAATGAATCCTCACTCTTAAAATCAGAATCGGTAGATGTTGAAGTGAAACAAGAACAAGTACCGAAAGTTCAACAAATTCTGTTGGAAACTCAATCGTCTTCAGAAAGGAAGGATCATGAAGAAGTTCTAGAAGAAGAAGATGAATATGAAGAAACTATCCAGGAAACTGAGGATATGCCTCAACTATCTCTAAGGAGATCTTCATAGGTCAAGAATTCTACAAGGTATGACGATTATGTTTCATCTGTGGCTTTGGTTTCTATTGATGGAGACCCTAGTTTTTTTCAAGAAGCAATTAAGGTATCTGTAAGTTCTCAATGGAAGAAATCTCTAAAAGAAGAAATGGATTCCCTAGAGAGGAATAAAACATGGGGACTGGTAGAACTTCCAAAGGACAGGAAGTTTGTTGACTGCAAGTTGGTCTACAAATTGAAAAAGGGTGTTGATGATAAAGCCGAGAGGTATAAAGAAAGACTGGTAGAAAAAGGGTATTCTCAAAAGGAAGGTATTGATTTTCATGAGATATTTTAACCTTTTGTGAATCTTGCTTAAGTTCATGTTGTGTTATCACTAGTTGCTTTACTTGATATTGAGTTAGAGCAGCTAGATGTTAAAAAAACATTTCTACATGGAGATTTAGATGAGGATATATTTATGGAACAACAAATCATTTGATCAGGATAACAATAAGAGGTTTGTTTGCAAACTCAAGAAGTCACTTTATGGCCTAATACAGTCTCCCAAGAAATGGTACAAGAAGTTTGATTCCTTCATGGTGAGCCTAAATTGTACAAGAAGTGAATATGATTATTGTATTTAATATAAAAAGTTGGAAAATGGCATGTTCATTATTTTGGTGTTATATGTTGACGATATTCTTGTGACAATAAGAAGCATGGTCAAAATCAACAGGTTGAAGGCTCAGTTGGCTAGGGTGTTTGATATGAAGGATATAGGAGCAAAAAAACAAATCTTACAGATGGAAATACACAGGAACAAGAAAAATGGTAAGTTGTGGTTATCACAATAGAAGTATGTGGAGAAAATACTTATGAGATTCAGTATGAAAAATGTGAAACTTGTACATATCCCTTTGGATTCCCATTTCAATCTTTCTTTAGGTTTGTGTCCTAGTAATGATGAATAATTTTTTTTTATGTCTCGTGTAACATATGCTAATGCAGTCGGAAGTTTGATGTATGCGATGGTGAGTACTAGACCTGATATTTCACATGCAATTGGTGTTTTCAGTCGATACATGGAAAATCCAGGCAAAGAGCATTGGGAAGAAATGAAATGGGTTATTCGATATCTTAGAGGCATAAATAGTTATTCTATCACCTATGATGGTTCCAGAGATTCAATTTGTGGTTATGTAGATTCATATTTTGTAGGTGACTTGGATAAAAGGAGATCCACTTTAGGATATGTCTTTACTCTTGTAGGAGGACTTGTTAGCTGGATGTCAAAGATTAAAAATGTAGTCTCTTTATCCACTACATAGGAAGAGTATATGGTTGCTTCACATGCATGCAATGAGGCAATTTGGTTACAGGGTTTATTGGGTGAGTTTGGAAGGGTGCACGACAAGGTGAAATTATTTTGCGATAGTCAAAGTACTATTCATTTTGCTAGAAATCCATCTTATCACACTAAGACGAATCATATTTCTATTAAGTACCATTTTGTAAGACAACTTGTTGATGAAGGTGGAGTGTATTTGGAAAAAGTCCATACAAAAGTGAATTCTGCAGACATGTTTACAAAACTGGTTTTCTTAGAGAAGCTAGGATGGTGTTTGGCTTCTTTTGTCTTGCAGAAAAGGTGATGAAATACGTCAAGGCATGATATATCATGTAAATTGTTGTCAAGGTGGAGATTGTTGGAAACATGCCAACTAATTTCCTCATGCGGTCACATGCATATGCATGCAGCTCTGTTAATACGCATGCATGCAATCTATTCATGAATTTTCCGTGTAATTATGTTATTTAGTCATGATCAGTCTGTGTAACTGAGTGATATGTGTTATAGATACGAGAATACCCATAGAGGTGTGAGTTTAATGTGTGAAGAGTGTGAGAGAAAACTGTGTAGAGATCAGAGTGTGTGTGAGGAGAGGATGATTGTATGCCTATTAAAGCTATTATAATTCTCCCTTGAATAATAAGAATATCGATAATCATTTCCCGTGTTTTTTTCCCTCATTGGGTTTCCACATAAATCATTGTGTCAAATTGTGGGATTGTTGTTCTTGGTTTAATGAATGTTTGATATTGTTTTTTTATGCTATGTTTTTCTTCTGCTTCCTAACACTGCCATGGATGTCCAAGGCTCTGAGATATGGATACCACTATAAGAAGATTTCTGAGACCTAAATTTATAATCAACACAACTTCCCCAAAACTAGAAGAGAGCATGTTGTAAATCTTCTCGTTCCAATGGAAATAGGCAATTGGGTGAGCACATGAGGAAATAATATTGCAACGATTAATAATTCCACAATTGGAGATTCTAAATCTGGAGGGGATCTCTAGAGAACTGGAAAAAAAACTCTACAATACACGTTGGAGGACATTGATCAGAATAATATTTCTCGTTGTTTCATCACGCTGTGAATTCACCGTCAAACGTTGAATTTTAATAGTAGATAAAGAATCTTATGTCGTAGGAACGATGAATATGACACAGAACATGACAAAGATTACGAGAACGGCTTTCACTATATGTGGAAGTGTTTATGTGGAAATGTTTAATTGCAAGATGCCTTTCCCTTAAAAGAACGCTTTTGGCATAAGTATATACACTATAACAAAGTATTTAATAATGTATATATTATTAGCACAACCACATAATTATGGTTGATTGATGCTGATAGGCATATTTCATTTATAAACACCATTTAATAATGTATATATTATTAGCACAACCACATAATTGTGTCTAATTGACGCTGATAGGCCTATTTCATTTATAAACACCCTATGGTTGTGCTAAGGATTTTAGACTCTAGTGACGAGAGAAAAAAATGTGGACATGAAAGAAATCCCATCTACGAGGGCACGATGTGGCTTAATAACCATGGTATCCACGACATTTCTTGTTTTATAATTTACGATGTGGAATTCCCACAGAGGACGTGACTGATCGAGGGGAGAGAGGGGAAATTTAGAGACACAATCATCCACCCAGGCATAGTATGATCCCTGGCCAGGTGGGGAACTCTTGAATAAATATGTGGTCATCAATGTTCCATGTTATTTTATACCATCTCAACACTCATTGATCGTCCTCCTTCTAGAAAACATATATACAACACAAACATCTAAGTTGTGAGAAACCGCAATATAGTAGATAATCGAACATTGAAAGGAAAGAGATGTTACATGAGTTTGCAGCTTCAAAATACATAATACATGCAAACATAGACTAGTGTATAAATGAAAAGACAGTTGATACTTAGAAATAATGGAGTAAGCAGAAGTTGTAAGCGCCAGTTACAAGTGTCATTTCTAAGAGTCAGTTGATAGTTGAGAGTCTAGTTGTCTTTGCTTTGCATGTAACCAACTCAGTAGAGTTTTTTCCTATTTAAGAATGTAATCAATCTTCATTGAATAATAGAGAAGTGAGTGTAGCCTCACCGTGTGTTTTTTTCCCATATTTTATCTTGGTATCAGAGCTAGGGGGAGAGGTGCGTAAATTTATGGAGGTCTGCAGGTCCCTCCTCTGGTAGGGTGCGGCGGCATAGTACTGGTCCTTTCCGCACATATGAAATACTAAGATTTCCACAGTTAGGCTGAAATTACAGTGTGGACATATTTGAATATTTCCACAACCAAGTTACTCAGAAGGTGTAGACTCCCCACAATCTACAATAGCGTAAGGTGCAGACATGCATGAGCTTTCCACAGTCTAATACAAGCGTGAGGTGCAGAGTAAATTTATAAGTTTATAGCGTGAGAAGTTTCGATTTACATGAGGTATAACATGAGTTTTAAAGCAAATCGTGAGGGCCATGAGGATTAGAGGAGGTCGCATGGACTTGTGGAAAGAGGATCCGTGAATCCCCACTCGAGTGTAAGTGAGAAACTTTGCTACGTGAGTTTAATTCCGGATTTGCATGCGTGAGCATGGAGGTAGTTTGCATGCATGAGTGGAGTTTTGAAGTGTGAGTAAAATTCACATATTAGTTTGCATGCATGGAGTTTAAAAAAAAAAAACCTTTATTCTTAGTGAGTGAGGTTTGGAGTATTGAATGAAGTAGCTCACTTAAGGTGTAAGAAAATCGTGAAGGTGATCACTTAAGTTTTTTTTATTAAAAGTGGATTTTTTTTTTTATTCAAAGTGGTTTTCCTAAAGTTTATTAAAAGTGAATTTTTTACTCAAAGTGGGTTTTATTTTTGAAGTATAAACTTAAAAAAGTGGATATTTTGGATATTAAGGTGCATGCATGATTTAAAGGTTGATATATGCATGTGAGGTATCGTAATGATTTAAAGGTGGATGCATGCATGATTTAAGATGGGAACAGAGGTAGATTTGGATCAGTGGATCTGAAGGAAGAGAAACAGACTGCTCAACACAAGAGAAAACTCACTGGAAAGTTGCATATCCTTGGTGTTTCACTTACTGAGAATATCTTGCACCAATGACGAATTTGCTAGCAGAGACCTACCTCAATGAAGCCAAGAAGTTAGATGGGTCAAACTTCATTAACTAAAAATTCAAGATGCAGACACTGATGGAGGGCTATGGTGTATGGAACATTGCGAAGGGAACTGAACTGAAACTTTATGCGGATGCAGGTGCGACAACAACATAGATCCAAGATTGGGAGAAGCATGAAAAAAAGGCAAAGGTATTGTTGTGCATGTCATTTAAATATAGCATAATTCCACATATTAGAGACGCTACAACTTATACTGCAACATGGACAGTGCTTAAAGCATTGCATGAAACTAGCAACACAAATCACATTTTGTTTCTGAAAACTAAATTGCTAGGCATTAAGATGGATGGAAATGAATCTATTAGTTCATTTTTGGGTCGTATTAAAGAGGTGAAAGACAAGCTAGTAAATATAGGGGAAACAGTTTCCAACACTGACCTAGTCACTATTACCTTAAATGGTATGCTAGAAGATTATCATATGTTCATAACAGGTCTCGCAGCAAGGGAGAAACCTGCTACGTTTGAAGAAATGACAGGTATTTTGTTGCAAGAGGAAGAGAGGCACGGGAATCTAAAGCCTCATAATAAAGATTTGGTATTGTGGTCAAATAAGAGATCTGCGAGAGGGAGATCAAGAGAAAGAGGCAAATGAGGCAGTTCATGACAGAGAGGCGGTTCATGGAAGAGAGACAGTTCATCGCAGAGAAGACAGTCTTCAAATCAAGGTATGAAATCTGACAGGAATGAGTCAAAGAGTTGTTTTTATTGTGGTCGACCTGGACATATTGTTAAAGATTGTCATAAGAAGAAGAGCGATGAGGATAGGAATAAACCTAAAACACATTCAAGTCATTATGTAGAAAAATCATCAAATCATGATCTCATATTATTTATTACTAGTGATGATATTGATGAACCCCCAAATTTTGAATCATGAGATCTTAGGTTGTTTGTGTCTAACACTGCTTTATCTGCTAAAACAAATGATTCGAATGCATGGTTTGTGGATTCCAGAGCATCAGTACATATGACTTGTAATAAGAACTGGTATGCTAATTTTAAAGAAACACAGAATGGCGCCAACATATAACTTGGTGATGATCGTACTCATCAGATCAAGGGATATGGAGACATTCCTGTGACATTGTCGAATGGTACTGTTCATCACATTCAGAATGTGGTGTATGTGCTAGGGATAAATAAAAATTTGATCTATGTGTCCACCATTACAGATCATAACTTGATGGTTGAATTCTTCAAGAATTATTGCATAGTGTAGGATCTGTTGTACCACTTCCAAACTGTTGCATCGGGAGTCAGAGAAGGAGGCCTATACAAACTTGATGTTACCAGAAAAGCACATCACACACTGACTTCTGCAACTATGCCAACAAAGATTAATTGTCATCAAAGATATGGACACATCAATCATCCTAATTTATTGTTATTACAGAAAAAGAATATGGTTGAAGGACTTCCCATGTTAAAGAATGATAATGTTGCATGTGATGGATGTGCATTAGGAAAGATGCACATAGATGAATTCCTCTCTAATCCTGATAAGAAAAAGAGAGATGTGTTAGATCTTGTGCATACTGATGTTTGTGGGCCTATGCAGACTAGGTATTTATGAGGTGCATTTTACTTTATGTTATTTATTGATGATTGTATGAGATACACATGGGTTTACTTCCTTAGAAGAAAAAGTGGTGTTTTCGAGTACTTTAAGGAATTCAGAACCATGGTAGAAAAGAAGATAGAAAAATCCATCAAAATCCTCCGTTTAGATCAAGGGGGAGAGTATAAATCAGGGGAATTCAACAAATATTGTAAAGATCATGGAATAGTACAGTAGTTTACAGTACCTCACACTCCACAACAGAACGAAGTTGTTGAAAGGAAAAACAAAACTCTGGTAGAGTGTGCACGTAGTATGATGAAAGATAAGAACCTCTTGAATGTCTTTTGGGTTGAAGCTATAAATACTGTAGTTTATTTAAAGAATAGAAGTCCAACAAGGTGTCTTGATAATGTTACTCCTTTCGAGGCCTTATATAGTTCCAAACCTGAAGTTCATAATTTAAAAGTATTTGGGTGTAAGGCTTTTGCTCATATTCCAAAAGTGAATGGGAAGAAATTGGATGCTAAAGCCATTAAATGTATTTTTATTGGGTACTGTTATGAATTTAAAGCATACAAACTGTTTGATCCTACTACTCACAAAGTATTTACAAGTAGAGATGTACTTTTCCATGAGAAGGAAGCAGGAAATCATGATGACAACAGTCATGAGGAATGGCAGAGACTTCTTGATGAAGGAGTTAAAGAAGAGTAGCAGCAAAAGAAGAAGCCCACTCAACAACATTCATCCCCGTAGCGATAACAACAACAACAACAAGAAGGACTCAATGATATGGACAATTCAAGTAGTCACAGTTCACCTAGAGGTGAAGACAGATCTTCACAAAGTGGGGAGGAAGATAATCAGTTGAGAAGATCTTCACGAGATATTCGACTTCCTGAGAGGTATAAAGATTATGCCCTAATGAGTAGCATTTCAAATGTCATAGAACCCATGAGTTTTGATTAATCTAATGAACATGATGAACGGTGAAATACAATGGAGGAAGAATATGAATCTATAATGAAAAAAAATACTTGGGAATTGGATGAATTGCCTAAACATAAGAATCCCATTGCATGCAAATGGATATACAAACCCAAGTTTAAATCAGATGGTAGTATAGATAAGTATAAGGTTAGACCGGTTGTAAATGGGTATTCACAAACATAAGGTATTGATTATCCTGAAACATTTGCACCAGTAGCTAAATTGAATACTATCAGAATGTTAATTGCTTTAGCTACAAAGTACCATTGGAAGCTACACCAACTAGATGTTAAATATGCATTTTTGAATGGTGAGTTAAATCAGGAGGTTTACCTTACTCAACCTGAAGGGTTTGTTGAAAAGGGGCAAGAAAACTTAGTGTGTAAGTTAAATAAAACATTGTATGGACTAAAACAAGCACCTAGGTCATGGTATGAGAAGATAGACTCTTTCTTTCTTCAACAGGGTTTTATGAGGAGAAAAAGTGATCCAAATCTATATACCAAATTTGATGAACATGGGTATATAGTATTGATTTCATTACATGTTGATGATTTAATAATTACAGGAAATGCAGAGAATTTAATTGATGAAATCAAGGAGCAGTTATCAAAAGTTTTTGAAATGAAAGATCTTGGTGAGTTATAAAAGTGTGCAGTTATAAAAGTGGTTAAGAGATTCCTTAAGCATATTGATTTCTTGGCCAAACCGTCCCATCCATAAGCCCTCAAAGTCTCTGAACTTCCTCTCTTCAAATGGAGCCGCATTGTTGAGGGTTGGTTTTAAAAAAAATAAAAAATGTGTCCATATCTAGGGATTGTGCTAAGTGTTAGGTCAAGCCCGCTATGGCTAGGTTAACCCAACCTATTAATTAAAACATAGATTGCTAACTGAAATTCTTTCTCCAATATGAAACATTCATGCCTCCAGAGTGGGAGTGAGGTAATGCGTCCTACTTAACCACGGATGCGTCAAGTGAAACTCAGGCCAAACGTGACATCCATCAATACAATATGGATTGTGCCAAATGTTAGGTCAATACCACTATGGCTAGGTTAACCCAACCTATTAATTAAAACATCTACTGCTAGTTGAAACACGTTCCCCAATATGAAAGGTGAACCGCATGTGTCGAGAGTGCGAGTGAGGTAATGTGTGCCACTTAGCCACACATGCATTAAGTGAAACTTAGGCCAAATGTGGCATCCACCAATCTGACAGCTTCATATTCATAAAGATATGGCCAAAATGAAACACGTGTAACAAAATGACATTCGGTATCAACACTTTATTAAACACTTGAATTTTATACATATTAATCTTTGTTGATTAATCATATTAAGTAGATGTGAAAAAGTAAACAAGGAATTTATGAGTTTTAAATTTATTTCATTAATTTAAGAGTGAATGTATACATATCTAGATTTGAACATGTGACCTCTTAAGAAGAAACACATGTTTTTAACCATTAGACCCACTCAAGCTATATATATATATATATATCATATTATATGTAACATTAAATAGTTTAATTAATAATCCCGGTTGAGAATAATATCCCATTGTAAGAGGTTTTCATTAGATTATTTTGGTGTAATTATTAATCCCTTGCTCCACTAAAGATTATAGTTATAGGTCGAGAACCTAATGGATAAGGTTTCTATTCTATTATTT
This sequence comes from Picea glauca, assembly GCA_000966675.3. Lineage (NCBI taxonomy): Eukaryota > Viridiplantae > Streptophyta > Pinopsida > Pinales > Pinaceae > Picea > Picea glauca. Next base: position 255,545 of record JZKD02S1689972.1, read on the forward strand.
GGGCGTCCTCTCCAACTAAGATTATAGATATAGGTTATTAGTCAAACTAGTTTGACTTTTTATTAATTATTTTGTATATTAAAATTTAAAAATAATTTTGATATTTTAATTTTTTTTATTAAAAAAAATAATGTTTTTAATTGTTATATTTTTTTATTAAATATTTCATTGGTGTAAAGATAATGATTAGACATAATTCTCCATAATGTACATGCATACTTGTTTTTAAGTAATTATTATATGTAATTAATAATTCCACACTAAAGAATATAGATATTTATTAATTTACTTCCTTTTGTACATTAAAATTTAAAAAAAATAATATTTTTAATTGTTATATTTTTTATTAAATATTTCATTGGTGTAAAGATAATGATTAGACATAATTCTCCATAATGTACGTGCATACTTGTTTTTAAGTAATTATCATATGTAATTAATAATTCCACACTAAAGAATATAGATATAGGTTCTTAGTCAAATTAATTTGATTTTTTATTAATTCACTTCCACTTTGTAAATTAAAATTAAAAATTATGTTTTTTAATTGTGATATTTTTTATTAAAATTTTGATTGATGTAAAAATAATGATTAAACATAATTCTCCATAATGTATATTGATGCAGGAGCATCGTTATCAAAGCCAAAGAGGTCGAGTGTGGAGGCATAATTTGTCACATTAGCGTGCTAAAATTTTAAATCGACATTAAATAGAGGTAGAGTAGTTGTCGAAATATTTTGAAAATATCATTTTTAAAATACTTTGTTTGTAAAATCGGGTCATCGCCCGAGAATTGCAGGATGTTGTAAATTCTTACATGACTGTAAGGTGCTACAGATGTAGAGTGTCAACTCTTATATGTTAATAACTCAAATTGATTGTAATAGGACTAAGTAGGTAACCGCTAGAATGACGATGTGATATAATTCAAATAGGATGGAGAAGAGCTCAAGAAGCCACTCCTTAGATAAGTTTATGTATTGTGTTGTAGGACGAAAGAGAGTTTGAGAAGTTAGATGTAGCAGTTAGACATAGAGAGTATGGAAACAGTGAAGAACTGTGTAACTTCTATAAATACTTCATGAATGAATAGAACAGACATAAATTGATCCAAATGCTTCGACAATGTTTATTTCAGTGTGTATTTGAATGAATGATATGTTCCCTATGTGTTTATTTCATTATGATTTTGTATGATGTTCATAGTTGAGTATATGGACTTATGAAGTGTTCGATAAGTTTCAATTGTTTCTCTTTTGAGAGCTCAGATGCAAGGTGTGCATCAACAAAGTCTAGATTTGACTTAGAGAAGCTCAAGAGGGATAACATGAAACTTAGACCAAGTGTTGCAAGGAGTGCACAGGGTCAAGAATAGACTAAGTGTCGAGAGGTCATGACTGTGAAGCACAAGGAGTGCGTAGTAATATTTATTTTGAAGAAATATCTAAGTATGAACTTTGTTAGAGATTCCAGGATCGCAAGGAGTGCATTGGAGGTTGAAATCCTCAGAGGAATCAAGCTCAAAAGAGATAGCGACAAAGATTCAACAAAAAGGGAGAAATATGTTGAAGGTTATGAATTGACGGTGGAGATCCCTTCGGAGGAAGTCGGGGTCACTGACAGTCGTTGGATATAGATAAGGCGTGAGGGGTTAACTCCTGAAGTCCTTCGAAATCCACATATTCGACGTTTTTAGTTTGGGACGGAGTCAAAGCTCTCGAAGCTACGAAGGTCGAAGTCCATATGGACCATAGATCTAGAGGAGGGTACATGACAGCAGTTCCGAGGAGTTCACGAGGAAGAACTCCAAAATATCTGCGAGGAGAAGAGTGAAAACTTCACCAACTTGCAAAGAGCATAGTAGATATGGACTGTTCGATCCAGGAAGGACATGCGACAAAGATCCATGTACTCTGGGAGAAGGGTACACCAGAGGAAAGGAAAGGAGGGAGTGGAGCATTGACAAGAAGTAGTTCGAAACTCCCAAGGTAAGGAATCATCTTAGCTCTTTGTTGTTGGATCATGTGGAGAGTGGGGATTCACTCCAGAGAAAAGTCACTTTGGGGGAAAGCAAAGTGCAAAAGCATGAGAAATCCCGAAGGCCAGAGAATCAAAGTTCATCAGAGTCATCCATCGGAACAGGACGCGTGGCATGAGATCTATTACTTCAGAGGATTGATACTCTGGGAGAAAGAATGTGGAGGACAGTTGATGATAAGTTGTCCAAAGCCGGATTCCTGAAGTAGATCACAACCATCGATCAAGAAGAGCATGCGACGCTTGATCTGTAACTCCGGGTAAAGGTCACTCGTGGAAAAAGGGGTGTTTGGAACTCTCGGAACTCCCAAAGTTAGATTCCCAAAGAAAATCTCAGTCGTTGGCTGTGAAATCGGTGTGAGCCGTAGATCTGGTATGACGGTGTGTTCGCGAGTCTGGATTTCAGCGGATTTTGAGTCAGGTGTGTTGAGAACACTTGAAACCTGAAGATCTGAAGTGTGCGGGAACAAAGTTCTAAGCCCACAATTTTGACGAGGGTCATGTGGAGGGCTCTGCAAGTACTCATAAATTCCTAGAAAGGGTATTTCGCACTGGAGAAGTAGGAATTTAATCTGTTGAGAAAATAGAAGAATTTTAGTGTGAACCTATGAGTGGATTAAACTCTCGAATTCGATGGATCCTAGACCAGGCGATTGCGTAGCCCCGAGGGAGAGTAGGGGGTTTGCATCAAGTGGTATCAGAGCCTAGATTATGTCTGCAGATCATAAGCAAAGGCAAGAAGATGAAAGAAGATACCTTGATACCATCAAGTGGTATCAGAGAACTAATTTGGTTTGCAAACAACAGACAAAGGAGACATAGGAGAAAGTTTGATACCATCAAGTGGTATTAAAGCGTGAGTTTGCTTGTAGACAACAGGAAAAGGTGAAGGAGTTCTGTTTGATAGAATCAAGTCAGAAAAAATGAAATCAAAGCAGTGGAATCATGCCACCTAAAAGGATCAGAGTGAATCCAGAAATGGAAGAAGAAATGAGGCGATTCTGAATGAGATTGGACTCCATGGAAACAACATAGAGGAGAGTACCAGATGTTTGTGATGTCAGCGAACCTGAAAGTGAAGAGATAGAAGAAGGAGCTGTAGAAGGAGAAACTGCAGAAGAACGACTGTTAAGAGTTGTTTCAAGAATAGGAGCCAGAGAAAAAATAGAAGTCCCAATGTATGAAGGAAATTTGGAAGTTGAAGAATTGTTAGATTGGGTGCCTGCGATGGATAAATACTTCAATTATGAAGAAATTGAAGAAGAAAATAAAATGAAGCATGAAATAACTAGGTTGAAAGGTCATGCAACATTATGGTGGGATGAACTACAAGATGATTGCATATGCAAAGGTAAGTAGAAAATCAAAAGTTGGGACAGGATGTTAGCTAAGTTGAAAGAAAAATTTATCCCAAAACACTATCAGTTAAATCTGTTCATAAAGTTATAGAGCCTAAGAAAGAAGAGTCTATTGGTGAAAGAATACACTGAACAATTCTATATACTGAATATCAAGGTTGGATAGAAAGAAAATGATGATGAAAAAACAACCAGATACATAAATGGATTGAGATACGAGATACAAGAGGAGATCAACATGATCTATGTTGGCACAATCAAGGATGCTTATAAAGTAGCCTAGAAAGAGGAAGAAAGGTTGGCCAGAAGACAAATCCAATGAAACAGGGGAGCAATTCCAAGCAGAGGTAATGGAACTTGCTGAGAGAAGTTCCAGAAGCTAAAGAAAGAGGCTGAAAAATATCATAATCACCCTTAAAAAGGGGGAAGTTATAAGTAAGGACAACACAGAGTAAGAAAATATTTTCCCCTAGGAAGAGGAAGAGGCAGAGGAGGTGAAGTTGGATGTTACACCTGTGGAGAGATAGAACACGAGTCTTGGGAATTCCCTAAGAGAAAGAAAGAAGGAGGAGGAAACACACACATTTCTAACGCTCATAAGGATGTGGAAGAAGAAGGAACAGAAGGAGGAAGGAACCTTATGATGAGGAAAGTTTTTCTAAAGACAGAGAAGGAGGTGGAAGAACAAAGGACGGATTTTTCAAGATGATTATAGATAGTGGTAGCACTGATAATCTAGTATCCACAAAGATGGTGGAGAAACTGGAGTTGGATACAACTGCACACCCTAACCCATAAAAGGTATCATGGTTGCAGAAAGGACATCAAGTAATGGTAAGTCAACAATGCACATTTGAATTTAAAATAGGATGTTATAAAGATGAAATTTTATGTGATGTAATTCCTATGGATGTTTGCCATATTTTGTTGGGGATACCATGGAAATTTGATAGAAATGTCATTCATGATGGGAGAAAAAATATTTTGTTTCCAATAGAAGACAAGGAACCATAGAAGGAGGCTAGTTCAAGTATACCTGTCATGAGTGGGAATGAACTCTTAAATGAGGTCAAGAAGAAACAAGGGATGTTGTTTGTAGCACCACTTTTCACTCACTACTGTGTAGGTGTTACTACGCGGAATAACAACATTCTCACTCACAATTAATCACATGCATTCAAAACAAGTTAAACACATTCAACACAGAGTAATCATACGATTTACTGCCATAATCAACAATCAATAATATTTAACATCAATTCATATACAAAACATAATACATGATGATTATAATACACAAAGATACAAAAACATAATTAAAGCATCATCTAGTACTTATCTTTGAATAGTGGTAGATTCCACCAACCAAGTGCAGGCCTTCCACGAACCTCCCAGCCTTAGACTGCACTACTCATCATCTTAACAGTGGGTCACCCCCGAGCTGGGACTAAGCTCCACCCCAAGACAAGGAATCCTAGGCTAGGCTCAGGTTATAGGGAAACAACACATAGCCACAAGGATGGCATTCTCTCCCAGGAACCTCTCACGCTCACTTACCACAGACCCTCATTCCCCACATGCCTGTTCCACCCCAGGAGTATACATCTTTTCTGTCACGTGGACAGTCCTTTGGTTGCTAACCTCCCTTGCCTTGGGTTACAGCAACAGGCTGAACCAAAAGTCTTTGGGCTCTGTGGCAGCTACAACGTTCCTTCCAAGACTTCTCTGCTTCCTCTATACACTCTCTCTCCTAGAGAGAGTGTTGCTCCACTGGCCAACAAGTCACACGCAGTCCAGCATTGTGTGGCCACAACAATCAACAGGGAAAAATGACGTGGCTTTCCTACAGGCTCAATAATGGCCGAATGGCTCACAATCACGACTTTGGGATAGAGACCCCACACACAAGCTTGATCTCAGATAGAGTATACACAAGGATTCTTCAGACGAACATAGGTTTTTCAGTTTAGAATATGTACTAGGTTTTTCTGCAGAGGTTGGATTTGTCGTACCACTCAGAGGTCGTATCCACTCAGGCCATCAGGTGGAATGGAGGAGAACCCCCATAACGTCTCATCTTCGCCATTTTATTTGCATGGGTCGGGGCTTCACTTGTCACCTTGGAAGCTGCATGCGTTTACCTAGCATGCATCACCTTACTCATGGTTAGGAACTTAGGATAAAACATGAAATGCTCATGCCTTTTTGGAATAATATTAAAATATTATTCCCAAGGCTGAAGCCCCCTAGGCTTAAGACTTAGCCCCTTTTCCCACCTTCTAGCCCCTGATCCCTTGCCTTCTCTATGGATGCTGAGTCCCCCTTCACTCATTCATCGTGGTCGGTCTGCACCTGACATTGTTTACAAATTTTTATTAATTTGTTTTGCGTGATTACATATACAACAGCAGGCTCCTAGCCTTCAACACTTAGGCTCCCTAGCCTAACAACACATAAGCCACCAACTTATAAAAACTTGGCTCACCAGCCTATAAAACATAATTACAATTTCTTTCATAACATGATTTACAATAGGGCTCGACCTTGGGGACACTACAATACCCCTCCCCTTATTTCGGCACTATCCTCAATGCAACTTACACTGTCTCTGCAAGCCTTTCAAAATTTTCAAAAATATGCGGGTACTCTGCCCACATAGCATCTGCATGCTCCCATGTCATGTCCTTAGGATCGTACCAGGTCCACTAGACCTTTACAAGCTCTATAGCTCGATTCCAAAGTTGTTTTCTTTTCCTGTCCAATATGTGCATAGGATGCACTTGCAGGACACCTTCTGGTTCCACCTGAATCACATTCCAATCGATAACATGATTAGCATCAGGTAAATATTTCTTAAGTAGTGAAACATGAAACACATTATGTACAGTCATAGATGCAGGTAATGCAAGCATGTATCCAACTGGCCCAATCCTTTCTAGGATCTCAAATGGCCCACAAAATCTTGTTGCCAATTTGGCGCAACTTCCCAACTTCAGGGAACTCCTGTTAGTCCTCACTTTCAGGAAAACATGGTCACCCACTTTGAATTCTCTATGGGTTTTTTTACTGTTACCGTAACTTTTCTGCTTATCCTTGGCAGCTTTTAGATTCCTCTTAATTTTTATCATTTGATCTTCCATCTCTTTGAGTAGCTCATGCCCAATCACTTCTCTGTCAGCTGGATTATCCCAGCTTACTGGTGTGTTGCACTTTCTTCCATAAAGTGCTTCGAATGGGCTCATATTCAACAATGTATGATACCCATTATTGTAGGAAAATTCTACTAAATGCAGCTAATCTTCCCACCTTGATGGTTTATCCATCACATACATTCTCAGTATGTATTCTATTACTCTGCTCACCCTTTTTGTCTAACCATCAGACTCAGGATGATACACTATACTAAAGTTCATATGCATTCTGAATCCCTTGAACAATCCTTTCTAGAAATTCAAGGTGAATTTTGGGTCCATATCAGACACAATTGTCTTAGGAATTATGTGCAAGCGTGCAACTTCTTTTAAAAATATATCAGCAACATCAACTGCCCTGTGGGTGGTTTTCAGTGGAATAAAATGGACAGCTTTAGTAAGCTTGTCCACCACCACCATGATTGAATCACGTTGCTTACTTGTTCTAGGTACTCTGGTGATAAAATCCATTGTTACCACATCCCATTTCCATTTAGGAATGGGTAAAGGCTGCAACAACCCTGTTGGGTGCCTATGCTCAGCCTTAACCTTCTAACACTCCATACAACTGGCGATGTATTCAGCGATTTCCTTCTTCATACCCAGTCAGAAGTAATGGATTTTGACTGCTGCCACAGTTTTCTGGTATCCAGGATGTCCAACATAAGCAACGTTATGCATTTCTTTCAAAATTGCTAGCTTCAAATCTCAGACATTGGGTACATACACCCTGTTTTTATACAGAAGTAAGCCATTAGTTCTGAAGGTGTAACTTTCCTTGGTATATGGTCTCTCACGCTGTTGTAGCTTTGCTACTGAACCTCTTTACTTCAAATCAACATTTGTAGCTTCCAAAATTATGTCTTTAATCTTAGTCCTATACATGCTAATGGTTGTAGCATGTAATTCATGCATTTTTCTGCTGAGTGCATCAGCCACCTTATTTTCTTTCCCTTTGATATGCTTGATATCAAAGTCATATTCGCACAGAAACTCCAGCCATCTGATTTTCCTGACATTTAAAGTTGACTGATCAAATAAATACTTCAGAACGTTATGGTCTGTTCTCAACTCGAATCTTTTTCCCATGAGGTAATGTCTCCATTTCCTCAAGGCATGGACGATTGTTGCCAAATCTAAATCATGAGTGGCATAATTCCTCTCATTCTCCTTCAACTTTCGGGACTCGTAACAAACTACAAATCCCTCTTGGCTGAGAACTCCTCCCAATCCCTCCTTAGATGCATCGGTGCACACTATGTAATCCTTATTTGGATCGGCAATCTTCAGGATTGGAGTGCTGGTTAGCAGTTTCTTCAATCGTTGGAAGCTTCTCTCACATTCTTCAGTCCACTGGAACTTCTTCTCCTTCCTTTGCAAGGAAGTGATAGAATGAGCTATCCTTGAGAATCTGGCTATAAACCTTCTATAGTATCCTGCCAGAGCCATAAAAGATCTAACTTCCGCCACATTCCTTGGCGCTAACCATTCTCGAATGTCCTCAACCTTTTCAGGATCCACAACAATCCCTTCCTTTGATATAATGTGCCCCAAGTAATGAATCTGCCTTTGATAAATGAGCACTTGCTCAATTTTGCATACAGCTGGTGTTCTCTCAACACCTGCAACACCATTCTCAGGTGTTGCTCATGTTCTTCCTCTGTCTTGGAATACACCAAGATATCATCCAGGAAGATTATGACAAACTTTTCAAAATAATCTCTGAACACTCCATTCATTAAGCACATGAAAACAGCATGCATGTTGGACAGCCCGAACAACACCACCGTGAACTCATAATGACCATACCTTGTTCTAAAGGCGGTCTTGCTGATGTCCTCATCATTTATTCTCATTTGGTGATATCTTGATCGGAGATCTATTTTTGAAAATATGTTTGCATCCTTCAACTGATCAAAAATATCATCGATCCTTGGCAGAGGATACTTGTTCTTGACGGTTACCTTATTCAACTGTCGAAAATCGATGCACAACCTGAATGTCCCATCCTTTTTCTTCACGAATAGGACTGGGGAACCCCACGGTGACACGCTGGGGTGAATGTATCCCTTCTTTAGTAGCTCTTCGAGCTGCAATTGCAACTCTTTCATCTCTGGTGTACTCATTCTATAAGGATCCTTCGAAACTGGAGCTGCTCCAGGCATCAAATTTATAGAAAAATCGATGTCCCTCTTCAGAGGTAGTCCAGGTACCTCCTAAAATACGTCCTTGAACTCTTTGAGTACCTAGTGTTCTTCCATATTCAAGACTACATCTCGGGATGCTTCTTCCACCCGAGCTGCAAATAATTGACAGCCTTTCCAATAACATTTCTTCAGCTGCATGGTTGAGATTTCCCTAACAGCCATGACTCTAGGAATTCCTTGGACTGTTACCTAATTTCCCTCTTCGTTCAGGCATGTAAACCTCTTATTACGGCAGTCCAGAAGGGCATGGTGCTGGTCCAACCAGCCCATCCCAATTAAGCAATCGCAATCGTATGAGACTAAAGGAAGAATGTTTATTTCAGCCTTAGTGCTCATTCCTTTCATGTCTACTGAATAGGACTTAACCAATTCAGTGACCTTCCTTTTGGTTCCTATGGCCAACTTCACTATCCAAGACTTTTCATGTTTGCTTCTTGTTAAATGCAAACTTTCCACCACTCTAGGATCTATATAACTATGGCTAGCCCCTGAATCAATTAAAATAACAAGTGGCTGGTTGTTGATCGTACCTTCCACTTCAATCATGTGCGATTGAAATTCTACTTGTTTGCTGTCCAGGGCTGCGTAGATCCTCGACATTCTGCTGCCCATATCCTCCAATGTTTCAACTTGCTGAACAATATGGACCATTCTCTCTTTATCTTTTCTGTGGGGGTAGTCTTTGTACCTATGATTCCCTTTACAACCCCAACACTCCATAGGTGGAGGTCTTGGCATCTTCTCACTCCCTTCAAATTTCCTGGGCTCTCTAAAAGATGACTGTCCCCAAGGATTGTTCTTGAAAAAGGGAGGCATGTTTCCCTTCTGCCTCTGTTCTTTCTTAAACCTCTTCTGTTCATCCTAAGCCTTTCGAAAGGTAGGATTTTCTCTTTGTTGTTCATATAAGAATTTCACCCTTCTTATGGTTTCTTCCATGGGATTAGGATCGTCATATTGAATCTTGTCACCAATGGAAGGTGGCAGTCCACTCAAATACCTCTAAATTTTGACAGCCTCATCTTTGATGAATGGAACATACTTCAGTAGTTCCATAAAAATTCATTCATACTCATCAATGGTCATGCTGCCCAACTTGAGTTTGAAGAACTCCTTCATCTTTCTGTCATAGTATCTTTTGGTCAGGTATTTCTTCTCAAAATACCTCATAAACTCCTTCCACGTGACCTCTTTCTCTCTGATGTGTTGCACCTGCACCAACTGATCCCACCACATGGATGATTTTCCTTTCAGCTGGCACATTGCAATTCTTCCTTCTGCATGGGAAGAATAATTCTATAGTTGGAAGTATTTCTTCATACCCAACAACCATGTTTCAGCATCTTATTCCTTCTTATGTTCACCATCGAATGTAGGCAGTTTAATCTTGTTGATTACCCCTTTCAATTCATCCCTTCCAGATTTTCGGTGTTTTCTGGTAGGGGACGGGCTTCAACTACTGTGTGTCTCCTTGCCAGAATGCTTCGGGGAGAGATGGTAATGTCTACTACCACTCCTCAATCTTCTTCTGCTCTCAGGGGTTCTGACACTTCTTGATCTGCTTGTGTCACTCTCTTTTTCCAATTTCTTTTCTATTCTTTCCAAGCTCTTCAAAATTTTTAGGTTGAATTCACCCTATCGATCCCTAATTTCCATGAGCTTTCAGTTATCATCTTGGTGAGCCTGGACATCTTTATGCAATTTTTCAATGAGTTTCATCATGCATCCCTCTTTATCTATCTCTTTTCTGTGCCCAATAGAGTTTGTTCCTTCGAATCCCAAGTTGACATCATTTCCTTCTCTTTCATCTTCTGTTTCAGAGGCAATATGCACCTCTTCCAATTCCATACTTGGTGTTAGTTTTCGGCTATCCTGACACTCATTGAACTCTGCACACACAACATGCAGTTAGTCGAAGTTTGTCAGGCCCTTAAACCTTCAAGAAAAATTAAAACATTCATAAGCCAACGTGTACAAGAAAAACGTTTTGACTTCACAAAGTTTTCTGAGCTCTATCCGACTCTTCAAATTATAGGACTTCGAAACTTTGGAATCTCGGTCCACGAAGATCCAATAGTTAAATATTCATAACCAAAGTCACCATTTCGCAACTCGTGATCTCGCGAGTTCGTGAGTCGAAGACCCTCGACTCATTTCCTCCAAACACTGATACCCGAGATGCGATACGAGTATGTCTCCCTCCTCGCTAGCGCTTGCTACACATGACCGTAGGCTAGGGCTAAGTGCTAGCACTTCTTCGCCAACTCATGACTTCATGAGTTGGAGTGTTGAGCCTTCATGCTCTTCCTTTGTGAATTCCAAAATCGCGAATTACTTTATTCTTCAGGCCCACAACATAGTTGTTGCCCTTCACCACAGTGGCATGTGGTACATTCAGGAGGGTCCATGTCACCTTTGGTGATGTCTTTAGGTCCCACCACTCTCGCCTGTATTCTCGACTCACTGGCACGTGGCACACATTCATGCGCCCGCATCCATTCCAAGCAAAATCCAACGGTTAGGTCCCCTTTCAGATCTATGGCGCAGATATTTTCGGTGTTCCACTGTTTTCAGGCATCAGGAGTTCATGAACAACACATCTCGAACTTCCATCTGTCAAAACCCCCAAAAAAATACGGTTTACTCCTTCGCTGAATCGAATGGTCAACTCCCTTCCTACCGTCTATGGTGTAGATCATTTCAGGATTTTGGGTTTCAGGTTTTTGGAGGTGTTCACCTCCCTCACTTCCCATCTCCCGACTTTGCGAAATCTGAAAGGTTTCACGACTAACTCAAGCGCGACTCCGTCAGATCTAACGGTCGATCCTTCCTCCCAGATCTACCGCATAGAACTCCACGGAGTTTAGGGTTTTCAGGATTTTGCGTATCCCGATTCCAACACGCCTGTTCATTTCAACAGGGATTTTAATCCCTACGCACATTTTCCAAATCCGACGGTCACGAGGGTTCACCTTCCCTCTCGAACATATCCTAAGGATCCAACACTGTTAGTGTGGAGTCCTCTCTCCCTATGGCCATAGACCACACCGACTGCGGTTTCACACACCGCTATACCTCCTGAGCTTACCAGGGTCTGAAATTGGTCCTCCAGACACAATTTATCCTCACACCCTCGGTCCAAAGACCACTCAACTGGCCCATCTAAGCTCAGTGTTGAAACCTTGGCTCCGATACCAAGTTGTAGCACCACTTTTCACTCACTATTATGTAGGTGTTACTACGTGGAATAACAACATTCTCACTCACAATTAATCACATGCATTCAAAACAAGTTAAACACATTCAACACAGAGTAATCATACGATTTACTGCCATAATCAACAATCAATACTATTTAATATCAATTCATATACACAAAAGAATACATGATGATTATAATACATAGAGATACAGAAACATAATTAAAGCATCATCTGGTACTTATCTTTGAACAGTGATAGATTCCACCAACCAAGTGCAGGCCTTCCACGAACCACCCAGCCTTAGACCGCACTACTCATCAGCTTAACAGTGGGTCACCACTAAGCTGGGACTAAGCTCCACCCCAAGAAAAGGAATCCTAGGCTAGGTTGAGGTTACAGGGAAACAACACACAGCCACAAGAATGGGATTCTCTCCCAGGAACCTCTCATGCTCACCAGACAGGCCATACTGGAAGTCTTTGGGCTCTGTGGCAGCTACAAGGTTCTTTCCAGGAGTTCTCTCCTTCCTCTATACACTCTCTCTTCTAGAGAGAGTGTTTCTCCACTGGCCAACAAGCCACACGCAGTCCAGCACTGCGTGGCCACAACAATCAATAAGGAAAACTGACGTGGCTTTCCTACAGACTCAACAATGGCCGAATGGCTCACGGTCATGACTTTGGGATAGAGACCCCACGCACAAGCTTGATCTCAGATAGAGGATACACAGGGATTCTCTAGACAAACACAGGGTTTTCAGTTCAGAATATGTAATAGGTTTTTCTGCAAAGGTTGGATCCATCGTACCGCTCATAGGTTGTATCCACTCATGCCATCAGGTGGAATGGAGGAGAACCCCCATCATGTCTCATCTTCTCCATTTTATTTGCATCGGTCGGGGATGACACTTTTCGCCCTGGAAACTGCATGCGTTTACCCAGCACACATCACCTTCGTCATGGTTAGGAACTTAGGATAAAACATGAAATGCTCATGCCTTTTTGGAATAATATTAAAATATTATTCCCAAGTCTGAAGCCCCATAGGCTTATCACTGAGCCCCTTTTCCCACCTTCCAGCCCCTGATCCCTTACCTTCTCTGTGGAAGCTCAGTCCCCCTTCACTCATTCATCATGGTCGGTCTGCACCTGGCGACGTTTACAAATTTTTATTAATTTGTTCCATGTGATTACATATACAACAGCAGACTCCTGGCCTTCAACACTTAGTCCTCCTTGCCTAACAAACACATAAGCCACCAACTTATAAAAACTTGGCTCACTAGCCTATAAAACATAATTACAATTCCTTTCAGAACATGATTTACAACAGGGCTTGGCCTTGGGGACACTATAATGTTTGTTGTAGTGAGGAAGCCAAGGGTTATCCTTACAAATACTTCTATGTATTATTTACTTAAATAAATCCAAGAAATGTTAGAGAATTTTGTTGACATAGTAGTGGATGAGTTACCTCAGTCATTGCCACCCATTAAGAGTATCAACCATCACATTGGCCTTATATCAGGAGCTAGTTTTCAAAACAAAGAAGCATATAGGTTGACACCTCGAGAGAATGAAGAGGTCAAGAATCAATTCCAGGAGTTGTTGGATCAAGGTTTAGTTAGGGAAAGTCTAAGCCCATGCACAATACCAACTATGTTGAGTCCAAAGAAGGATGGAGGATGGAGAATGTGTACAGATTCTCGAGCCATCAACAAGATCACGATCAAGTATAGATTCCATTTTCCAATAATGGATGATTTGATAGATTGCTTGAGTGAAGCAAGCTATTTTTCAAAAATAGATTTGAAAAGTGGATATCATCACATAAGAATGAGAGGGAGATGAATGGAAGACAACATTCAAGACAAATGAAATTTTGTTTGAATGGCTAGTCATGTCGTTTGGGTTGACAAATGCCCCAAGCACATTTATGAGATTGATGAATGAAGTGTTGAAAGACTTCATAAGCAAATTTGTGATTTTATATATGGATGATATACTAATCTTCAGTAAAACAAAGGAATAACATTTAAAACACTTGACATTAGTGATGAGGAGACTGCAGCAAGAAAAGTTGTTGATAAACTTAAAGAAAAGTTCTTTTATGAGGACATAACTCATATATTTGGGTTTTGTGATCTCTTCAAATGAATGGAAGATGGATCCAGAGAAGGTGAGAAAAATCAAAGAATGGCCTTCGCCAAGGAGGATATTTGAGGTGAGAAGCTTTCATGGGTTAACAAGATTTTATAAGAAATTTATTAGAAATTCCAGTGGTATATATACGCCCATACTAGATACCATGAAGAAGGAACACACGTATTTTAATTGGAAAGAGGAGGCTAAGGAAAGCTTCATAGTATTGAAGGAGAAGATCACAAGAAAACCAATTGTCGTCTTACCAGATTTTGGGAAAACATTTAAGGTAAGATGTGATGCAAGTGGAGTATCTATTGGAGCAGTCTTGAGTCAAGATAATACGTCGGTTGCTTATTTCAGTGAAAAACTGAATGATACATAGAAATATTATTCCACATATGATAAGGAGTTTTATGCAGTGATCCAAGCTTTGAAGAAGTGGAGGCACTATCTGATTCCAAAAGAGTTTGTCTTGTATAGTGATAATCAATATTTACAATTTATTACTAGGAAAGAAAAGTTGAATCAGAGGCATGATAAGTGGATATAATTCATGCATAATTTTACTTTTTTCATCAAACATATTTATGGAAGTGTTAACGAAGTCACAGATTCTTTGAGCAGGAGGAGTTTGCTTATACAAGAATTTCAAGTGAAGACCTTAGGGTTTGAACACCATAAGGAAATGTACCAAGAAGATCCAAATTTTAAGGAGGCTTATGAGGCATGTGATAACCCTTTGTTAGGGGACAAAAGTCCGTGGACAGAATATTTAATCCAGGATGGATTATTGTTCAAAGGAAGCCAAATGTGGATACCAAGATGCTCGATGAGAGACAATCTATTGAAAGAAAAAAATAGTGAAGGTCTAGCTGTACATTTTGGTCATGACAAAACATTATGACAAAACAAGCGATCCTACACACATAGACAATTTGTTTCTCAGGGAATTTGTGAGACTACATGGGTTTCCCAGAAGCATAGTCTCAGATAGAGACAAAACATTTGTAGGACACTTTTGGAGAAATCTAAGAAAGAGGTTGGGGACAAAATTTTCCTTCAATTCAACACATCACCCTTAGACAAATGGGAAGAATTAAGTGCTGAACATAAGTCAGAGAAATTTATTGAGGAGTTGGGTCACTGAACCTGACATTTTGAAGCATGGAAAAATAATGCAAGATCTCATGGACATGAGTCCATGAATATTTTAGCCAGAGGACTATGATACAAGATCATCGTCATCAAATGAAAAGAGGCCGAATGTGAAGGAATAATTCAACACCTCAGCACGCCAAACTTTCAAATTGGCATTAAACAGAGGAAGAGTGGTTGTTGAGATACTTTGGAAATATCATTTTTAAAATACTTTGTTTGTAAAATTGGGTCACCACCTGAGAATGGAAGGAAGTTGTAAATTCTTACACGACTGTAAGGTGTTACAGATGTAGAGTGCCGACTCTTATCTGTTAATAACTCATATTTATTGTAATATGACTAAGTAGGTAACCGCTAGAACGACGATGGGATAGAATTCATATAGGATGGAAAAGAGCTCGAGAAGCCACTCCTTAGATAAGTTTTTGTATTGTGTTGTAGGATATAAGGGAGTGTGAGAAGTTAGATGTAGTAGTTAGACATAGTGGGTCTGGAAACAGTGAATAACTATGTAAATTATGTAAATACTTCATGAATGGATATAACAGACATAAATTGATCCAAATGCTTCGACAATTTTCATTTCAGTGTGTATTTGAATGAATGATATGTTCTATGTGTGTTTATTTCATTATGCTTATGTATGATATTCATAGTTGAGTATATGGAATTATGAAGTGTTAGATAAGTTTCAATTGTTTCTCTTCTAAGAGCTCATATGCAAGGAGTGCATATTGTCCACAAGGAGCATCGACAGAGCCTATATTTGTCTCAGAGAAGCTTAGGAGGGACGACACGAAACGTAGACCAAGTGTTGCAAGGAGTAAACAGGGTCAAGAATCGACTAGGTGTCGAGAGGTAAAGAATGTGAAGAACAAGGAGTGTGTAGTAAGATTTCTTTTGAAGAAATATCCAAATCCAAACTTTGTCAAAGATTGTAGGATTGCAAGGAGTGTGTCAGAGGTTGAAATCCTCAGAGGAATCAATCTCACAAGAGATAGCGACAAAGATTCAACAGAAAGGGAGAAATTTGTTGAAGGTTGCGAATTGAAGGTGGTTATCCCTTTGGAAGTTGAAATTCATTGATTTAGGAGAATGGCGAAGAATATGTCATCTTCTTTAATTTCTAACCCTAAGATTAAGATATATAATTAAAATATCATTAATTGTACGCATTTCTAATAAATGTACCGATATAAATATATGTTATTTCATCTAAAACATTTTTAAATGAGATGGTTAATAATCCTTAGAAATGGTATATATCCTATTATATGTAACATTAAATAGTTTAATTAATAATCCTTAATTAATCGATTGAGAATAGTATCCCATTGTAAGAGGTTTTCAGGTTTTCATTAGATTATTTTGGTGTAATTATTAATCCCTTTCTCCACTAAAGATTATAGTTATAGGTCGAGAACCTTATCCATTTGGAAATGGTTTCTATTGTATTATTTGGGCGTCCTCTCCACCACAGATTATAGATATAGGTTATTAGTCAAACTAGTTTGACTTTTTATTAATTCACTTTTATTTTGTATATTAAAATTTAAAAATAATTTTGATATTTTTTATTTAAAATTTATAGATGTTGGATATTAGTCAAACTAGTTTGACTTTTTATTAATTTACTTCCTTTTGTACATTAAAATTAAAAAAATAATGTTTTTAATTGTTATATTTTTTATTAAATATTTGATTGGTGTAAAGATAATGATTAGACATAATTCTCCATAATGTACGTGCATACTTGTTTTTAAGTAATTATCATATGTAATTAATAATTCCTCACTAAAGAATATAGATATAGGTTATTAGTCAAATTAATTTGATTTTTTATTAATTCACTTCCACTTTGTAGATTAAAATTAAAAAACACGTTTTTTAATTGTGATATTTTTTATTAATTTTTTGATTGATGTAAAAATAATGATTAAACATAATTCTCCATAATGTATATTGATGCAGGAGCATCGTTATCAAAGCCAAATAGGTCGAGAGTGGAGGTAAAATTTGACACATCATCATGCCAAAATTTCAAATTGGCATTAAACATAGGTAGAGTGGTTGTTGAGATATTTTGGAAATATCGTTTTTAAAATAATTTGTTTGTAAAATTGGGTCATCGCCTGAGAATGGCAGGATGTTGTAAATTCTTACACGACTGTAACGTGTTACAGATGTAGAGTGTCAACTCTTATATGTTAATAACTCACACTTATTGTAATAGGACTAAGTAGGTAACCACTAGAACGACGATGGGATAGAATTCAAATAGGATGAAGAACAACTCAAGAATCCACTCCTTAGATAAGTTTATGTATCGTGTTGTCAGACATAAGAGAGTGTGAGAAGTTATATGTAGAAGTTAGACATAGACAGTATGGAAACAATGAAGAACTATGTAACTTCTATAAATACTTCATGAATGAATAGAACAGATAGAAATTGACCCAAATGCTTCGACAATGTCCATTTCATTGTGTATTTGAATGAATGATATGTTCTCTATGTGTTTATTTCATTATGATTTTGTATGATGTTCATAGTTGAGTATAGGGACTTATGAAGCGTTCGATAAGTTTCAATTGTTTCTCTTCTGAGAGATCAAATGCAAGGAGTGCATATTTTCTACAAGGTGTGCGTGAACAAAGTCTAGATTTGACTCAGAGAAGCTCAGGAGGGATAACACGAAATTTAGACCAAGTGTTGCAAGGAGTGCACGTGGTCAAGAATCGACTAAGTGTGGAGAGGTCATGAATGTGAACCGCAAGGAGTGCGTAGTAAAATTTATTTTGAAGAAATATCTAAGTGAAAAATTTGTTAGAGATTCCAGGATCGTAAGAAGTGCATCGGAGGTCGAAATCCTCGGAGGAATCAAGCTCAGAAGAGATAGGGACAAAGATTCAACAGAAAGGAAGAAATTTGTTGAAGCTTGTGAATTGACGGTGGAGATCCCTTTGGAGGAAGTCAGTGTCACTGAAATCCGTTAGATCTAGATAAGACGTGAAAGGGTTAACTCCTGAAGTCCTTCGAAATCTGTGTATTCAACATTTTTCATTTGTGACGGAGTCAAACCTACCGAAGCTACGAAGGCCAAAGTCCATCTGGACCATATATCTAGAGGAGGGTACGTGGCAGTAGATCCGAGGAGCTCGCGAGGAAGAACTCCGAAATATATGCAAGGAGCAGAGTGAAAACTTTGCGAAATCATGAAGAACGTAATAGATATGGGTTGTTCAATCCAGGAAGGACATGTGGGAAATATCCATGTACTCTCAGAGAAGGGTACTCCAGAGGAAAGGAAAGGAGGGAGTGGAGCATTGAAAAGAAGTAGTCTGAAGCTCCCAAGGTAAGGAATCATCCTACCCCTCTGTTGTTGGAGCACGTGGAGAGTGGAGATTCACTCCGGAGAAAAGTCATTCCGAAGGAAAGAAAAGTGTGAAAGCACGAGAACTCTTGAAGGCTGGAGCACCGGAGTTCATCAGAGTCGTCCATTGGAACATGACGCATGGCATGAGATCTTTTACTTCGGAGGATTGATACTTCGGGAGAAATAACGTGGAGGACAATTGACAATAAGGCATCCAAAGCGGGATTCCCAAAGTAGATCATAACCATCAATCAAGAAGAGCACATGGCACTTGATCTGTAACTCTCGGTAAAGGTCACTCGGCGAAAAAGAGGTGTTTGGAACACTCGAAACTCCCGAAGTTGGATTCCCAAAGTAAATCTCAGTTGTTGGATGTGAAAGGAGTGTGAGTTGTAGATTTGGTCTGAGGGTGGGTTCGCGAGTCTGGATTTCAACGTTTTTGGACTCGGATCTGTCGAGAACACCTAAAACCCAAAGTTTCGAAGTGTGCGGGATTAAAGGTTTAAGCCCATGTTTTTTACCAGGGTCACATGGAGGGCTCTACAAGTACTCATAAATTCCCAGAAAGGGTATTTCTCACCCAAGAAGTAGGAATTTGACCTGTTGAGAAAATCGAAGATGTTTAGTGTGAACCTATGAGATGATTCAACTCCTAAAGTTGATCTATCCTAGACCAAGAGGCTGTGTAGCACCGAGGGAGAGTAGGGGGTTTGTATCAAGTGGTATTAGAGCCTAGATTTTGTCTGTAGATCGTAGGAAAAGGAGATAAGGTGAAAGAAGATACCCTGATACCATCAAGTGAAATCAAAGAACTGATCTGGTTTGCAGACAATAGACAAAGGATACATAGGAGAAAGTTGGATACCATCAACTGGTATTAAAGCGTGACCTTTCTTGTAGACAACAGGAAAAGGTTAAGCAGTTATGTTTGATAGCATCAAGTTAGAAAAAATGAAATCAAAGCAGTGGAATGATGCAACCTAAAAGGTGCCGAGTGAATCAAGAAATGGAAGAAGAAATGAGGCGACTCTGAATGAGATTGGAATCCATGGAAACAACACAGAGGTGAGAACTAGATGTTGGTGACGTCAGTGAACCTGAAAGTGAAGAGGTAGAAGAAGAAGGAGTTGCAGAAGGAGAACCTGCATAAGAACGTCTATTAAGAATTGTTTCGAGAATAGGAGCTAGAGCAAAAATAGAAGTCCCGATGTATGAAGGAAATTTGGAAGTTGAAAAATTGTTAGATTGGATACCTGCGATGGACAAATACTTCGATTATGAAGAAATTAAAGAAGAAAATAAAGTGAAGCATGAAATAACCAGGTTGAAAGGTCACGCAACATTATGGTGGGATGAACTACAAGCTGATTGCATATGCAAAGGTAAGAAGAAAATCAAAAGTTGGCACAACATGTTAGCTAAGTTGAAAGAAAAATTTATCCCAAAAGACTATTAAATAAATTTTTTCATAAATTTATAGAACCTGAGAAAGAAGAGTCTATTAGTGAAAGAATACACTAAACAATTCTATAGACTAAATATCAAGGCTGGATAGAAATAAAATGACGATGAAAAGACAACCAGATACATAAATGGGTTGAGATATGAGATACAAGAGGAGATCAACATGATGTCTATTGGCACAATCACGAATGTTTATTAAGTAGCCTTGCAAGATGAAGAAAATTTGGCCAGAAGACAAAGACAACGAAACAGGGGAGGAATTCCAAGCAGAGGTAAGGGAACCTCCTAAGATAAGGTACAAAAGATGAAGCAAGAGGCTAGAAAACATCATAATCACCCTGAAAAAGGGGGAAGTTATAAGGAAGGACAACACGGATGAAGAGAATATTTTCCTCTAGGAAGAGGAAGAGGCAGAGGAGGTGAAGTGAGATGTTACACCTGTGGAAAGACAGGACACAATTCTTGGGAATTCATCGAGAGAAATAAAGAAGGAGGAGGAGAAACACACATTTCTGAAGCTCAGAAGGATGTGGAAGAAGAAGCAACAGAAGGAGGAAGGAAACTTATGATGAGGAAAGTTTTTCTAAAGATAAAGAAGGAGGTAGAAGAACCAGTTCAACTAACAAGTTTTTTCAGGACTGTTTTCAAAACAAAGGACAGAGTTTGCAAGATGATTATAAATAGTGGGAGCACGGATAATCTAGTATCCACAAAGATGGTGGAGAAACTGGAGCTGGATACAACTGCACACCCAAACCCATACAAGGTATCGTGGTTGCAGAAAGGACATCAAGTAATGGTAAGTAAACAATGCACAGTTGAATTTAGAATAGGATGTTATAAACATGAGATTTTATGTGATGTAATTCCTATGGATGTTTGTAATACTTTGTTGGGGAGACCATGGAAATTTGATATAAATGTCATTCATGATGGGAGGATAAATACTTACACCCTCTAGAAGAATGGTATAAAACACATGTTGCTTCCAATATAAGAAAATGAACCAAAGAAGGAGGTTAGTTCAAGTATACTTCTCATGAGTGGGAATAAAATATTAAATGAGGTCAAGAAGGAACAAGAGATGTAGTTTGTTGTAGTGAGGAATCCAAGGGTTATCCTTACAAATACTTGTATGGATGATTTACCTGAAGAAATCCAGGAACTGTTAGAGACTTTTGTTGACATAGTAGTGGATGAGCTACCTCACTCATTGCCACCCATTAAGAGTATAAACCATCACATTGGCCTTATTTTAGGAGATAGTTTTCAAAACAAAGAAGCATATAGGTTGACACCTCGAGAGAATGAAGAGGTCAAGAATAAATTCTAGGAGTTGTTGGATAAATGTTTAGACAGGCAAAGTCTAAGCCCATGTGCAATACCAAATGTGTTGATTCTAAATAAGGATGGAGGATGGAGAATGTGTACAGATTCTCGAGCCATCAACAAGATCACCATCGGGTATAGATTCCCTTTTCGAATAATGGATGATTTGATAGATTGCTAGAGTGGAGAAAGCTATTTTTCAAAAATAGATTTGAAAAGTGGATATTATCACATAAGAATGAGAGAGGGAGATGAATGAAAGATAGCACTAAAGACAAATGAAGGTTTGTTTGAATGTCTAGTCATGTCATTTGGGTTGACAAATCCCCCAAGCACATTTACGATATCGATGAATGAAGTGTTGAAACACTTCATAGGTAAATTTGTGATTTTATATCTGGATGATATACTAATCTTCAGTAAAACAAAGGGATAACATTTAAAACACTTGACATTAGTGATGAGTAGATTGCAGCAACAAAAGTTGTTGATAAACTTAAAGAAATGTTATTTTATGAGGACATAACTCATATATTTGTGTTTTGTGATCTATTCAAATGAATGGAAGATGGATCCATATAAGGTGCGAGAAATCAAAGAATGGCCTTCGCCAAGGAGCATATTTGAGGTGAGAAGCTTTCATGGGTAGGTAAGTTTTTATAGGAAATTTATCAGAAATTTCAATGCTATATGTATGCCCATACTTGATACTGTGAAGAAGAAAAACAAGTCTTTTAATTGGACAGAGGAGGTTGATAAAAGCTTCAAAGTATTTAAATAAAAGATCACAAGAAAACCAATTTTGTTCTTACTAGATTTTTGGAAAACATGTCAAGTAACATGTGATGCAAGTGGAGTAGTTATTGGAGCAGTATTGAGTCAAAATAATAGGCTAGTTGCTTATTCTAGTGAGAAACTGAATGACACCAAGAAAAATTATTTGACATATGACACATATTTTTATGCATTGATTCAAGCTTTGAAGAAGTGGAGGCACTATCTAATTCCAAAAGAGTTTGTCTTGTATAGTGATAATCAATATTCACAATTTATTACTAGACAAGAAAAGTTGAATCAGAGGCATGATAAGTGGCTAGAATTCATGCAGAATTTTACTTTTGTCATCAAACATACTTATGTAATTGCTAACGAAGTCACAAATGCTTTGAGTAGGAGGAGTTTGATTATACAGGAATTCCAAGTGAAGACATTAGGGTTTGAACACCTTAAGGAAATGTACCAAGAAGATCCAAATTTTAAGGAGGCTTATGAGGCATGTGAGAACCCTTTGTTAGGGGAAAAAGGTCCGTGGACAAAATATTTCATATAGGATGGATTATTGTTCAAAGGAAGCCAAATGTGGATACCAAGATGCTCAATGAGAGATAATCTGTTGAAAGAAAAACACAGTGGAGGTCTAGCCGGAAATTTCATCCATGAGAAAACATTTGCACAATTGAAGAGTTCATACTATTAGCCAGGTATGAGGGCAGACGTGAAGAAGTTTGTGAACAAATGAATAATTTTCCAATATGCTAAAGGGAGGCATCAGAGCACTGGTTTGTATCAGCCATTGCCTATTCCAGAAAGGCCTTGGGATCCAATTAGTATGGATTATGTATTGGGATTACCCAGACCCCAAAAAGAGAGTGATTCCATATTTTTTGTGGTATACATATTTTCCAAGATGGCACATTTCATACCATGTCAGAAAATAAGCGATGCTACACACATAGCCAATTTGTTTTTCAGGGAAGTTGTGAGACTACATGGGTTTCCTAGAAGCATAGTCTTAGAGAGAGACACACAGTTTGTAGGAAACTTTTGGAGAAATCTATGGAAGAGGCTAGGGACAAAATTCTCCTTTAGTTCAACATATCACCCTTAGACAAATGGGAATAATGAAGTGGTGAACATAAGTCTGGGAAATTTATTGAGGAGTTGGGTCACTGAACCTGACATTTTGAAGCATGAAAAAAAAAATGCAGGATCTCATGAACATGAGTCCATGAATATTTTAGCCAGAGGAGTATGATGCGGGAGAATCATCATCAAATGCAAAGAGGCTGAGAGTGGAGGAAGAATTTGACACCTCAGGGTGACAAAATTTCAAATCGACATTAAATAGAGGTTGAGCGATTGTTGAGATATTTTGGAAATATCATTTTTAAAATACTTTGTTTGTAAAATTGGCTCACCGCCTAAGAATGGAAGGAATTTGTAAATTCTTACATGACTATAAGGTGCTACAGATGTAGAGTGTCAACTCTTATCTATTAATAACTCACATTTATTGTAATATGACTAAGTAGGTAACCACTAGAATGATGATGGGATATAATTCATATAGGATGGAGAAGAGATCGAGAAGCCACTCCTTAGGTAGGTTTATGTATTGTGTTGTAGGATAGAAGAGAGTGTGAGAAGTTAGATGTAGTAGTTAGACATAGAGAGTCTAGAAACAATGAAGAAATGTGTAAGTTATGTAAATACTTCATGAATGAATATAATAGACATAAATTGATCCAAATTCATCGACAATGTTTATTTCAGTGTGTATTTGAATGAGTGGTATGTTCTATGTGTGTTTATTTCATTATGCTTATGTATGATGTTCATA
Organism: Picea glauca; assembly: GCA_000966675.3. Classification (NCBI taxonomy): domain Eukaryota; kingdom Viridiplantae; phylum Streptophyta; class Pinopsida; order Pinales; family Pinaceae; genus Picea; species Picea glauca. The sequence goes on from JZKD02S1689972.1 coordinate 279,631, forward strand.
GTTAATTATATGGACTTATGAAGTGTTAGATAAGTTTCAATTGTTTCTCTTCTAAGAGCTCATATGCAAGGAGTGCATATTGTCCTCAAGGTGTGCGTCGAAAGAGTCTATATTTGTCTCAAAGAAGCTTAGGAAAGATGACAAGAAACTTAGACCGAGTGTTGCAAGGAGTGCACGGGGCCAAGAATTGACTAAGTGTCGAGCGATAAGGATTGTGAAGCGCAAGGAGTGCATAGTAAGATTTCTTTTAAAGAAATATCTAAGTCTGAACTTTGTCAAAGATTGTAGGACCGCAAGGAGTGCACCGGAGGTTGAAATCCTTAGAGGAATCAATCTCAAAAGAGATAGCGAAAAATATTCAATAGAAAGGGAGAAATATGTTGAAGGTTGGGAATTAATGGTGGTTATCCCTTTGGAGGAAGTCAGGGTCACTGACAGGCATTAGATCTCGAGAAGGCGCAAGGGGGTTAAATTCTGAAATCCTTCGGAATCCATGTATTCGACGTTTTTCATTTGTGATGGAGTCAAATCTCCCGAAGATACGAAGACCTAAATCGTGAAGAACATAGTAGATATGAATAGCTGGATCTAGTAATGACATGCGGTAGAGATTCATGTACTCCAGGAAAAGGGTACTCTAGAGGAAAGGCAAGGAGGGAGTGGAGCGTTGACTAGAAGTCGTCTGAAGCTCCCAAGGTAAGGAATCATCCTAGCCATATGTTGTTGGAGGACATGGAGAGTGGAGATTCACTCTGGATGAAAGAAAAGTGTGAAGGCATGAGAACTCCCGATGGCCGAAGCGTCAAAGTTCATAAGATCCATCCATTGGAATAGGATGTGTGGCATGAGATCTGTTACTTCGAAGGATTGATACTCCAAGAGAAATAACACGGAGGAGAGTTGATGATAAGTTGCCCAAAGCCAGAGTCCTGAAGTAGATCACAATCGTCGATCAAGATGGCATGTGGCGCTTGATCTGTAACTCTGGGTAAAGGTCACTCCGGGAAAAAGGGGTGTTTGGAACACTCAGAACTCCCAAAGACGGAGTCCCAAAGTAAATCTTATCCCTTGGTTGTGAAAGGAGTGTGAGCCATATATCTAGTTCGAGAGTGTGTTCCCGAGTCCAGAGTTTGGCGGATTTGGAGTCAGGTTTATCGAGAACACCCAAAGCCCGAAGTTTTGAAGTGTGCGAGAACAAAGGTTTAAGCCCACGGTTTTGACCAAGGTCACGTGGAGGACTCTACAGGTACTCAAAAATTCCCAAAAAGAGGATTTCGCACTCGAGAAGTAGGGAATTTACTTGTGGAGAAAATATAAGAAGTTCAGTGTGAACCTGTGAGCTGATTCAGCTCCCGAAGTCGATTGATCCTAGATAGGGAGGTCATGCAATCCTGAGGGAGAGTAGGGGGTCTGCAACATATATGAATATTTGTTTTTAAGTAATTATCATATATAATAAATAATTCAAAATAATCACTTAAAAAAATTATAAAACAACCACGTACAATTTTTTCTAACATTGTTATTAATTGATCACACATCCCTATTAATTCAGACTCTCATTCCTTTTCTTTGTTGACTTTCGTTGCAATGGCAAAGGGAAATTGAAAATTGAAAGAAGGAAATGAGAAATAGCACCACCTAGAAATGTTATTATTTGAAGCACTTTCTTATTTTCATTAAACGAATTCTACTTTCCATCATCAACACTTGTGAAGAACATCCACAAATCAAGTATGCTATATGACATTTTGGTTTTGCAAAGTTCTCTCTTTCATCTAACATTTAAATTTCTATACATTACTATAACAAACAATATATAGTAATTGGTGGTGAACTATTTATTAGTCCCTACCAAGGGACTATAGCAATGAGTTTACCTTTGATTTGACATTAATTTGTTTCTTATTTTAAATTTTTGTATGAAATCTAAATTTTAACTTAAGAAAATAAATATGTATTTTTTAATATAATAAAAATACTTATTTTTATCTTCTTTGATTAGTTTATATAATTGAAGTCTTATTGCTACCTTCACATTAGTGATGAGGAGATTGCAGCAAGAAAAGTTGTTGATAAACTTAAAGAAAAGTTATTTTATAAGGACATAACTCATATATTTGGGTTTTGTGATCCATTCAAATGAATGGAAGGTGGATTCATAGAAGGTGTGAGAAATCAAAGAATGGCCTTCGCTAAAGAGCATATTTGAGGTGAGAATATTTCATGGGTTAGCAAGTTTTTATAGGAAATTTTTCTGAAATTTCAGTGGTATATGTACGCCCATACTAGATACCGTGAAGAAGAAGAAAAAAGTCTTTTAATTGGATAAAGGAGGCTGAGAAAAGATTCAAAGTATTTAAGGAGAAGATCACAAGAAAACCAATTATGGTCTTACCAGATTTTGGGAAAACATTTCAGGTAAGATGTGATGCAAGTGGAGTAGCTATTGGAGCAGTCTTGAGTAAAGAAAATAGGACAGTTTCTTATTTCAGTGAGAAACTGAATGAAACCAAGAAAAATTATTCCACATATGATACAGAGTTTTATGCAGTGATTCAATCTTTGAATAAGTGGAGGAACTATCTGATTCCAAAAGAGTTTTTCTTTTATAGTGATAATCAAGATTTACAATTTATTACTAGAAAAGAAAAGTTGAATGAGAGGCATGATAAGTGGCTAGAATTCATGCAGAATTTTACTTTTGTCATCCAACATATTTATGGAAGTGCTAATGAACTTGTAGATTCTTTGAGTGGGAGGAGTTTGATTATACAAGAATTCCAAGTGAAGACCTTAGGGTTTGAACACCTTAAAGAAAATTTACCAGGAAGATCCAAATTTTAAGGAGGCTTATGAGGTATGTGAGAACCCTTTGTCAGGGGACAAAAGTCCATGGAAAAAATATTTAATCAAGGATGGATTATTGTTCAAAGGAAGCCAAATGTGGATACCAAGATGCTCGATGAGAGATAATATATAGAAAGAAAAACATAGTGGAGGTCTAGCTGGACATTTCGGCCATGAAAAACATTTGCACAATTGAATAGTTCATACTATTGGCCAGGTATGAGGGAAGAGGTGAAGAAGTTTTTGAAAAAATGCATAATTTTCCAATATGCTAAAGGGAGGCATCATAACATTGGTTTGTATCAGCCATTTATTATTCCAGAAAGGCCTTGGGATCCAATTAGTATGTATTATGTATTGGGATTACCCAAAACACAAAAAATGAGTGATTCCATATTTTTTGTAGTAGACAGATTTTTCAAGATGGCACATTTCATACCATTTCAGAAAACAAGCGATGCTACACGGGTTTCCCAATGTCAGAAAACAAGCGATAGCCAATTTTTTTTCAGGGAATTTGTGATACTACATGGGTTTCCCAGAAGCATAGTCTTAGACAAAGACACAAAGTTTGTAGGACAATTTTAGAGAAATCTATGGAAGAGGCCATGGATGAAATTGTCCTGCAGTTCAACATATGATCCTCAGACAAATGGGCAGGATGAACTGGTGAACAGAAGTCTGGGAAATTTATTGAGGAGTTGGGTCACTGAACTTGTCATTTTGAAGCATGGAAAAACAACGTAGGATTTCATGGACCTGAGTCCATGAATATTTTAGCCAGAGGAGTATGATGCAAGAGCATCGTCATCAAATGCAAAGAGGTTGAGAGTGGAGGAAGAATTCGACACCTCAACACAACAAAATTTCAAATATGCATTAAACAGAGGCTAAGCGGTTATTGAGATATTTTGGAAATATCTTTTTTAAAATACTTTTTTTGTAAAATTGGGTCACTGTCTAAGAATGGAAGGAATTTGTAAATTCTTACATGACTGTAAGGTGTTACATATGTAGAGTGTCAACTCTTATCTGTTAATAACTCACGTTTATTGTAATAGGACTAAGTAGGTAGTCGCTAGAACAACTATGGGATATAATTCATATAGGATGGAGAAGAGCTCGAGAAGCCACTCCTTAGATAGGATTTTGTATTGTGTCGTAGGATAGAAGAGAATGTGAGAAGTTAGATATAGTAGTTAGACATAGAGAGTTTGGAAATAGTGAAGAAATGTGTAACTTATGTAAATACTTCATGAATGAATATAACACACATAAATTGATCCAAATGATTTGACAGTGTTCATTTCAGTGTGTATTTGAATGAATGATATGTTATATGTGTGTTTATTTCATTATGCTTATGTATGATGTTCATAGTTGAGTATGTGGACTTATGAAGTGTTAGATAAGTTTCAATTGTTTATCTTCTAAGAGATCAGATGAAAAGAGTGCATATTTTCTGCAAGGTGTGCATCGACAAAGTCTAGATTTTTCTCAGAGAAGCAGAGGAGGGAGGATGCGAAACTTAGACCGAGTGTTGCAAGGAGTGCACAGGGCCAAGAATCGACTACGTGTCCAGAGGTAAGGACTATGAAGCACAAGGAGAGTGTAGTAAGATTTATTTTGAAGAAATATCTGAGTCTGAACTTTGTCAAAGATTGTAGGATCGCAAGGAGTGCGCCCGAGGTTGAAATACTCAGAGGAATCAAGCTCAGAAGAGATAGAGAAAAATATTCAACATAAAGGGAGAAATCTGTTGAAGGTTGCAAATTGACTGTGGTTATCCCTTTGGAGGAAGTCAGGGTCATCGACAGGTGTTAGATCTCGAGAAGGCACAAGGGGATTAAATTCTGAAGTCCTTCGGAATCCGCTTATTCAACGTTTTTCGTTTGTGACAGAGTCAAATATCCCAAAGATACGAAGCCCGAAGTCCATCTGGACTTTAGATCCGGAGGAGGGTACGTGGTAGCAAATTCGAGGAGCTCGCGAGAAAGAAATATGGAAGATTTGCGAGGAGAAGAGTGAAAAAATTGTGAACTCACAAAGAATGGAGTAGATATGAACCATTGGATCTAGGAATGACATGCGGTAGAGATCTGTGTACTCCAGGAGAAGGGTACTCTAGAGGAAAGGAAAGGATGGAGTGGAGCGTTGACTAGAAGTCTTATGAAGCTCCCAAGGTAAGGAATCATCCTAGCCATATGTTGTTGGAGCGCATGGAGAGGGTAGATTCACTCCGGAGAAAAGAAAAGTGTGAAGGCATGAGAACTCCTGAAGGTCGGAGTGTCAAAGTTTATAAGAGCCATCCATTGGAACAGGACGAGTGGTGTGGGATCTGTTACTTCGAAGGATTGATACTCCAGGAGAAAGAACGCGGAGGAGAGTTGACGATAAGTCGCCCAAAGTTGGAGTCTCGAAGTAGATCACAATTGTCGATCAAGATGGCACATGGTGCTTGCTTTGTAACTCTGGGTAAAGGTCACTCCAGGAAAAAGGGGTGTTTGGAACACTTGGAACTCCGAAAGCCAGAGTCCCAAAGTAAATCTTAGTCATTGGCAATGAAAGGAGTGTGAGCCATATATCTGGTCTGAGGGTCTGTTCTCGAGTCCAGAGTTTGATAGATTTGGAGTCAGGTGTGTCGAGAACACCCGCAGCCCGAAGTTTTTAAGTGTGTGGGAACGAAGGTTTAAGCCCACAGTTTTGACCAGGCTCATGTGGAGGACTCTACGGGTACTCAGAAATTCCCAGTAAGGGGATTTCTCACTCGAGAAGTAGGACTTTTACTTCTGAAGAAAATATAATAAGTTCAATGTGAACTTGTGAGTTGATTCAGCTCTCGAAGTTGATCGATCCTAGACCGAGAGGTCACGTAGCCCCGAGGGAGAGCAGGGGGTCTACATCATATATGAATATTTGTTTTTAAGTAATTATCATATGTAATAAATATTTAAATATAATCACTTAAAAAAATTATAAAAAACAACCACGTAAAATTTTTTCTAACATTCTTATTAATTCATCACACATCCCTATTAATTTAGACTCTCATTCCTTTTCTTTGCTAAATTTTGTTGCAATTAATACAAGTATAGGTTGCAATGGCAAAGGGAAATTGAAAATTGAAAGAAGGAAATGAGAAATATTACCACCTAGAAATGTTAATATTTGAAGCACTTTCTTATTTACATTAAACAAATTCTACTTTCCATCATAACACTTGTGAAGAACATCCACAAATAAAGTATAATATATGATGTTTTGGTTCTGCAAAGTTCTCTCTTTCATTTAACATTTAAATTTCTATACATTACTATAATAAACAATATATAGTAATTGGCGGTGAACTATTTATTAGTCCCCGCCAAGGGACTATAGCAATGTGTTTGCCTTTGATTTGACATTAATTTATTTCTTATTTTAAATTTATGTATGAAATCTAAATTTTTACTTTAAAAAAATAAATACATATTTTTTAATATGATAAATATATTTATTTTTATCTTCTTTGATTAGTTTATATAATTGAAGTCTTATTGCCACCTTCACACTTTTCAATATTTAAAATTAATTGCATTATTAATGACTTGGTTAATAAGTACCACCGTAATTAATTGTGTGCCCACTTATTATGTACTAGCTGGTAAACGCCGAAAGGAGAGAAGATGAAATGAATCTTTAAAAGAATATATTAAATTTTATTATCTATTAACAAATAAACCATTGGGCTTCATTTATGTGGTGTTAATATTTTAATTTTTGTTAATCACTTACGTGGCAATCAGTTAGCTATCAAAGTAATTTTTAAATATGATAAGGTAAATGTAAAAAAGTAAACACATAAACTGATGTTATAATAGCTAGGAAGTTAATGATTGAAATCACAGCCATTTATTTTGTGTGACTACTAAGAATATTCCAGCCATATTTAATCCTGTCCATAGAAAACTTATTAAGCACTAAACCCCTATTAAATCTGCCCATTGTCAATAGGTGTACGCCTTTCGGCTTAACAAGGATGATTTTCTACAATTTAATTATAAATCCTTGTGAATTGTCACCGGATGTATTGTGCGGATCGTCGTCAATTTAAATCAATTTTTGGATTTAAATGTGAATTCGCAATTCCAATGCGTGTGTAGTGATCGTATAGATATACTTATTTACTTTCTTCATATCTCCTTTCCCGTGTGAACCAGAGTCGCCTGCCCTTGCGGTCGACAGGATATTAGTACTTATAACACCCTGAGTCCAATCTCATCGATGCCCTCTTAGAAAATGGGATTATCAACTCATACAACCTAATTACAACAAGCTCTTTGTCCCAACAAAGCAAAAGATGGTTTTGATTCGTTGAATTCCCTGTGGTTCGTCGATTGAAGGTACCAAAAATATTTTTGCATCACATGGTGTTATAAAAGACACTAACATATTATATTGAAGGGTTCCTTCCTTATGGTCGGTAAAGTGTTGCTTTTGGTTTGATTATTTCCCAAAACATTGTTAAAAACTCGTAACAAGAGTTATTTCCAATCAGACATTATCAAAGAATAATATTATATCGGTTATTTAAAATGGTTGGATAATTTTTTTTTTATTAAAGTTGGATACTTTATATTTTAATATTTTATTTTATATAATTTTTATTGATAACATTTTTCAATAATACTTTACTTTATATAGTTTATATGATAACATTTTTGAAATTAATAATATTATATTATTATTATTGCATTATCAAATAATAAAATTATATGAGTTATTTAAAATGGTTTAGTAAATTTTATTTTTATTAAAATTGGATACTTTATATTTTTAATACTTTAGTTTATATAGTTTATATGATAACATATTTTCAAATTAATAATATTGTATAATTATTTTTTAAATAATACTTTAGTAGTTGACATCATAAGATTTTTTGAAATTAATAATATTATATATATATTTTTTAAATAAATTTATTATTTTGTAAATAATTTAAAATTATAATATTTATAAATAAGTAACTTATTTTTAAATTTTAAGAATTTAGTTTATATAATATCATTTTTCTAAATTAATAATACTATATTATTATTTTTTACATAATATTATTATTTTATAAAATAATTTAAAATTATAATATTTATAAAAGATAATTTGTTTTTAATTATATGTTGTAGAATTCTTTTTTTAATATTTTATTTCAATTTTATTATATTTTGTTTCCCATATAATATTAATTAATTGAGATTTATATTATATAATGAAATTATTTTTTACATAATTTTATTATTTTATAAAATAATTTAAAATTATAATATTTATAAAAGATAATTTGTTTTTAATTCTATGTTGTAGATTTTTTTTTTTAATATTTTATTTCAATTTTATTATATTTTGTTTCCCATATAATATTAATTAATTGAGATTTATATTATATAATGAAATTAAATAAATTAATATTCTTTACATCTAAATTATCCCATTCATTTCTCATCTTTCGTTTTCAAAAGTATTATAAGAATATTTCTAAAAGTGGTGTTGATCCTTGAAGTATAATATTGTTAGTATTTATATCACATTTCTCAAAAGGTGTTGCAAAGACTTTGACATACATTACAAACTTAGTGGGTTGTGTAAGTTTTTTTAGTTCCACCCAATCATGATTGGATAACAAATCTTTCTATGAGGAGGGTTCACTATTCTCCTACTTTTTTCTCAATGATTCTTTGCCTTAAAGGTGAAGATGTCACTTGCCCATTTTCAAAACAAAATTTAAAATAGAACAATATATATATTTATAATTCAAAATTTGTGTTTAGCGACAATGCTCACTTTCCAAAACAATTTATGAACAAGTCTTTCTATGAGGAGGGTTCACTATTCTCCCACTTTTTTTTAATGATTCTTTGCCTTTAAAGGTGAAGATCCCATTGTCAAAACAAAATTTTAAATAGAACAATATATGTTTATAATTCAAAATTTGTGTTTAGTGACAATGCTCATTTTTCAAAACAAATTTATGGTAGAGCTATTTCATAAACTCAACAAAAATGCAAATTTGAGCAAATGGAGGCCATTAATGTAATTATAAGGTTTTTAAAGATTACACTAATTTTTTATCAAATAAACCATCAAACAATTTTATAGTTGAGTGAATGTGATTTAAAATCTTAATGGGATGTGTGTTATTTTTGATACACATTTTAGAAGTGATGATTGATGTTGTGGGATTCATTTCAGTAGTTTCAATCGTACATTTTTATTCTTATGAACATCACTTAATTTTCTCAATTCTAATTGGCTAATATATTTAAAGTCTTATTGAAACCTTCAAGTCTTTCAATGTTCAAAATTAATTAAATAATTAATGAAAGCTATCTTGACTTCACATCATGTTTGTACGCAAATTATTTACTTAATTGAAAACTCCATCGATTAGTTTAAGCTCGTATAGTGTTAGTACATCGATGTTGTCAATCCAACTCAGCAAATAAAAATCTCATCACATAATATGCATACCATCTCATGGGTTGCAGAGCACGCTATTTTAAAAAGTTGAAAACTAAAGCATATATTCAAAGGACTATACATTAATAATTACCTCTATTGAGGAAAAACTTTATGTTCCAACTAGAAATGACATAATTCTAGGTTTCCAAAACCGATAGCAGGTCAAACCATTTACATTGGCTAGATAAATCATTTACATTGGTATTATTTTCTATAGTAAATATGTGACATGACCTACAAGATTTGTTTAATAATTTGACCTACATTTCAATGGGTTCTTTTGCACAATGATAGATATGGGTTGTTATGCATTACTTATATTGGAGGTATATCTATGCTAACAATAAGCACATGGAATTTATTGACAGTTGGTATGTAGATATGAGACTCTACAATAGATCAATTAATGCTTGTTTGGATCTACCATTCAACCCATCTAAAGGTGTACAACTATGTTCTTATTGCCAAAAATGTACAACCAGGTGATTATTCCCAACCAAGTGCTCATAACAAGTACATTTCCAAACAGATGGAGCTAATTATGATTTAAAACTACTTATTGATTTAATATCATTGGCCATTTGAACTCCGCAAGGATTTGATAGATGGTAAATGGTTCTTAAAGAAATTGCTTCATCATTGTGGCTTGTGTAGCTTATGGTCTGTGATCTTTCCTTTTGTTAAATGATTGAATATACTATCTACCATGTACCAAAAATCTGCGTCGTCGTCAAATATGAATATAGTAAAAAGTTTGGGAGCCATCCAACATGATTATCCAAAAAACTATGATAATCATACATATCATTGTCACCGATTAAAAAATTAATAAAATGATGAATAACCCTATGGAAAAATCTACATCGTCAAACGTGAATATCAAAAAGATGTTAGGTAGCATGAATTTCACTAACTAAAAAATTAATAAAATGATGAATAACCCTATGGACAAATCTACATCGTCAAACGTGAATATCAAAAAGGTATTAGGTAGCATGAATTTTTCCATACGCATCGTTAAACAATATGCACATACTAGCAAAGTAATAAATGCAATATATTATTTATATAAAAAAAATATCAATACTTTACGAGGCAAGCCTAACATTTAAAAGACATATTTCCATTTCAAGGTGTATCTAAAAGACATATTTCTATTTCAAGGTGTATTTGACAATTAGGTTAAAGTAGCAAACTTAAAAAGTCACTTTCAATTTAAAGAAAAACCAAAACCATATATTTGACGTTTATATATATGTATAGCCCATCAAATTTGTTTTAGATTTTTACATATTTATTTAAAAATAAATAAATAATATATGTATTTTTTATTTTTATTAAAAAAATAGTAGTACGTAAAAGCAATTCATATTTTTTGATCAAAGGTATAGTAGTATTTACATTATCGGTTCTTACATATCACTTCAGTCATAAAAGTAGTATGATTGGTAAAAAAAATTGCTATTTGATGAAACTATTTCCTATACATATAAACATTATGGAACTTGGAAATGAAACATCAGAAGAATATTTAAAACCTTTCACTCAAAATTGGTTGATACTTCTGCATCTTTTCATGTCTTCCCAATTGAAAAGATCTTACAATCAATCCATAGAACATTCTGATCCCATTAGTTTCAATTCAGGATATGACATGAACATGAACAAAAAGGATGAGAAAGATATTCCCTTGATATCGATCGTTATATGAATATATTCTATAAAATGTATGATAATATATAATGGAAATTGAACTTTCAATTTCCATTGGTAGATTCTCATCTATTTTTATTTATTTTTCATTTTCATCGAGAGAATGGATTGATTCAATTTGCAGCATATTCCGATAAAGAATATGCGGAGTTCTCTACGAGAGAAGTGAATAAATGAAATATAGAAGATGTATTTCACATCACAATATATGAATTAAACCCATTGTTCCTTATGGCAGTTCCAAAAGAGTGTACTTCTAGATCCAAGAAAAAAATTCATAAAAATATTCGGAAAGGAAAAGTATGTCGCGCTGCAATTAAAGATTTTTCTTTAGTTAAGTCTATCTCCACCGGTCATTAATTTTTTTTTTATTGCATAGCCAATGATGATTCCTCTTGATGATTCGAATAAAAATTGACATCAATTGATTTGGATGATTCGTAGCACAACACGAGCGAATATACGACAGTGCCACCCTTGAGGACCCTGGAGAACGATGATGCGAAATAAATCATTTTCTTTGGGTACTCCCAAGGGTGGTCGTATGAAAGGGACACGGTCCTCAATTAGTTCCACTATAGTACTTCCCTTCAACCAATTTTGAGAAATGGGGAATTTATCCACTATTCCTCTATCGATTTTGCCTTCCCACTGGAAAGGGATTAGAGTTCATCATTTTTTGTAAGGATCCTGATTGAACTTCAGTATTACCATTATGCTACATTTCTGGTAGCTCAACCTTATCAACATCCCCATCCATCCATTCCGATATGAAACTAGGATCAAAATGATTTCTTATTTCTTATAAATAATGACACAGAACCTATATAATCATGCATGGGAATGATATTATTTCATTATGGAATCACTCGTGCATTTCATAATAGATGCAGGTTTTTTCTCTATGGTGAATAATTACTAGTTCGTAGCTTCAAATATCTCAATTCATCCTTCTTCTGCTTTTGCTCCTCCCAATGATTCATCTCCTTATTGGTTCTAAACCCATTCTTTCCCTCCTTTATGGTTTTATAGAAAAGAGTGAGTGATAAATCTTTTAAGAGAACTAAAAGGAATCATCTTTCTTCATATCTCTACCATTTATAATGTGTAATGCCCAAACCATTGTGGCATAGATGCATGAGCTAACAAAAATATAAATGTGTAATCTAGTGCAATTTTTTATCCTATTTATTAAACCCCTTTCTACATCTCAATGGCTCAAAATATGATCAATTCATTAATAAGCAACCTGTATATGATACTCCATCAAATTTGTTTTAGATTTTTACATATTTATTTAAAAACAAATAAATTTGTTTTTTTTATTTGTATTTTTATAAATAAATAGATAAATTATAAAACATTTTATTGTAATTGTATTTGAAATTATTTAAAATCAAATGATTTATTGATTTTTTTTTTGTTTTAATTGTATTTAAAATTATTTAAAATCAAATAATTTGTCATTTATTTATTTCGGTTGAAATGATTTTTTTTAACTTTTTGGTTCTAGAATTATTATATATAAATTTGTAATTTTAAAATTGAAATTTAAAATTTGAGGTTGAAATGTTTTTTTTGGACTTTTTAATTGTAAAATTATTATATATAAATTTGTAATTTTGAAATTGAAATTTAAAATTTGAAATAAAATTTATAAGTACAAAATTTAAAATGTAAAATTTTATTTTAGTGGATAATTTATTATTACTAAATAATGTACATTCTAAAAATAAGTTTATGTTGGAATGTTGTACATTTCTTTTTGTATTTCCAAATCTCAAAATTGTAGGAAATTGAATAATCAATTCTTTTAAACAAGAAACTAAATAAAATAAATTTCCAAATCTCAAAATGGTAGGAAATTGAATAATCAATATTTTTAAAACTAGAAACTAAATAAACCAATGTAGTTGTTTTTAACCAACCTTCTTTGTAAAGAAAAACATCTCAATCTTTCATAAAAACACCTTCTTTTATTAATTACCGACCATCACAATCTTTATGATTGATGTTTTGGTTTCTTCGAATCTTAAAAAGTGTAAGATATGATATTTTTTTAAACCACCTTCTCTATAAAGCTAATCATCCCAAGATTGATGCTTTGATTTCTTAGAATTATAGAGAATATAAAATATAATTTTTTTATCATATACATTCTTTCATGTTTCATATAAAATGTTTTAATTTTTAGTATTTTATGGATATCAGTCTTTATCCATCATATCATTCTTGAAAGAGACTATAAAGGTTCAAATGACGAAGGAAAATGTAGGAACTATAATAGGTTTTCCAACTATTGAAGGATAATTTAGTAATGACATAAAATAGGATGAAACAATAAGTAGATCAACATCACAGTGAAATGGAATTTGAAGTGGGGGATTGAGTATTTATGAGGCTACAACCATATAAATAAATGTCCCTCAATAAAAAAAATAATAAAAATAAATTAGCACCCAAATATTTGTTGATGATTGTAGCTATGTGAGATATTCTCCATCTTACAAACATGTGAGATGTGGATCATTGCAACTATGTGAGTCTTTCTCTTAGCTTACAAACTTGAGAGAAATCCCCTAAGAAGGGTACGTGGTTCCTGGCTAAGACAGAGCTAGGAACGTAGAGATGATCTCTTCCATTAAGAGAGTTGAGAAGAACTCCAGATGATTATCTAGTGGGAAAGGTGGTCGGTTGAGTTAGACATACTTGTGGCTGAGCATAAGGTGAACGTGTGAAATCCAAAAGTGTTGGGTGCATCGTCATGTGAACATAAATGAAGATGACGTATTATCCTCCTCTGAGAAAGCTAGTTGACAAGAAGACTCCAGATAATTCTCTTGTGTGAGGCAGTGGGAAAGAATATATGTAGAGTGGATGTGCCTATGGACGAGCACAGTTGAACGTGTGAAGATATGGTTCTTCTATGTAATGTAGTGAACCAGAGATATGACATCCCTATGGATGTTCCCCTAGTGGATGAGCACTAGTGGGTGTATCAGATCCTTTTCTACATATTGTTAAAGAGACAGACCTACCTATAAGCCTAATTGTTATGTAAAGGGTACAGGTCGACCCCACCTTAATGTGATTAATAATAAATGTAAAAGATAAATAATTTGGTTAATATTAATTATAATATAACAATAATAATTATTATAATGTGACTTAGAGAGGTCAGCCTTGTTGAGCCAATAGAAACTTCTATTGACAAGTTTAGGTTATTATAACTAAAGGTAAAATCCCCATTGTGGAAACACATCTTTCTTGTGAGTTTGGAAATTTCAGCAAGTACATTCTTTTGGGAAAATTGCACACCTCTCTTGGGTGCTAATCTTTTAGGGTTTGAGGACCCTCTTGTGTGCTAGGTATTTCTTGGTGGTGAAGGTCTTTCTCTTGAAGAATATAGCAAGGTATTTGGTTGGGTTTTCTTCGCTTGTCGAGAAGGGTTTCTAAGGATACTTCTTTTCTTCTTGTGCATTGTGTTTCTTCTTGTGATCTTGGTTGCTGCAACATTTTTGTTTATGGTTAAGACAAATGAAAATTTAAATGAACTACATGATTTAAATATCATATTGAAAAATCAACATGGTATCAAAGAATAGGTATTGAAAGAACCCATTGCAGAAGAATCTACCAAGTCTCCTCTCTCTCTTCTACAAAATCGTACGACCCTCCTAGGGTTTCTGGAAATTTTGTATGACCTACTTCTTTGAGGAGTTGCAACACTTGTCACTTGGACGTTGGGGATAAAAAGTGCATAGGAGTGTACAACCCACTTCAACGCACCTCCAACAAGCTCCAAATTGCATTTTTGAGCATTTTGATTTTTTGGCCCTAGGGTTTCTAGTGTTTCGCTAATTTCTACAGAAATTTCAGAATTAGGGTTTCTGCAATTCCTTGAAGGAGATCTTAAACTCACCAGTGTTCTCCTATATTTCAAAAGTCTTATTATTGGTAGTCATAAGCGCAAATAAACCTAAAAGTGCTATCTTAGCCTAGCCATTAGGTTTACTAGCCAAGTTGACAAGGGTTTGTGAAGAATCGAAAAATGAGCAAAATCTATGCTGGAAGATAAGCTTGATGGATCAAGCAACTTCAAGTTCCTGGAAGACAAGAATTCAAAGGAAGACTTATTGTGGGTGATACAAAAATGTGTCACTGTGACATACCTCCTTCATGAATATGTCAGAGGACAAAGATCAACCATGTGCCATTGGAGAAATCATATCAGCACCCTTAGGTATGCACTTGTATATATATTATTTGTATCATTGTCCTGAGGGTAATTGCAGGATGAAGGAACCTTTTGTTGAAGTTTTGGATCCAGAGGGATCTCAGTGCATTCAGAGGAACAAACTGGAAGTGAAGACTCCAGGTTTTATTGTTGACATTGTCATTACTCTATCGTATATTTCTAAAGTTTGCTACATTACAAGTAGGTGTTGTAAATGGGACAACAATTCTTAAAATTGTTTTGATTTTAGAGATGTACTCATTATTCTCCTTTAGGAGATATTCTTGTTTTGGTTCCTCTTTTTTTCTTGTTCCAAACAGGTTAAGAACAAAGGAAGATGTTTATCCTTCAGAGTGAGTCACTTGAATCGGAGGGAGTGAAAAACTATTTGAGAAAGAGGAAGAATAGAACCATCATTGAGACAACCAATGCAATAATGCATGATCAGAATATTTCTATGATTCCATGGGCAGAAGCATGCATGCCACAGTATATGTTCAGAATAAGAGTCTTCACCAAACTTTGAAAAACATAACTTTCGAAGAAGTATTCATCAGAATAAATCTTGAGATTGAACAGTTCAAGCTATTTGGGTGCCCAGTGTATTTTCATATACCCAACGAGAAGAAGTCCAAGATATATCCTTTAGAAAGAAAGGATACAATGAATCTTCAAAGATATTCCAGATTGACATCCCTGGTTAGAGACAGATTGAGAAAAGAAGAGACGTTGTCTTTGAAGAAGAGATAATCTTTCAAAGATCCAAAGAATCTCAGATAGAGATTGACAGTAAGATAATACCTTCTCCCCCTTCAGTAGTTTAAAGAGAAACAAATGTTGTTCCAGTTGATATGTTCAGAGATATTGTAGTAGGGAATAAAAGACCTACCTAGACTCACTCTGTAAGAGGCAGAGAAACATAGAAGCCTCTCAAGGAACATCCCGAGAAAGAAAAAGAGATTTTTGAGCTATCCTTCAGTCATGAGCCACTTCACTGATGCTGAGCCTCCTTGTCTTAGAGAAGAAATAGGAGAACAGGTATGGAAATATTCCATAACAAAATAATACCAGTATACCTTAAAGAATGATGTATAAGATATTATTCATGGAAAATAAGGGAAGGTTGTGGTAACTTCCAAGTGGATCTATAAGATCATACATGTAGCTGATGGAAGTGTTGAGAAATACAAAATGAGATATATAGCCAGAGGTTTCTCATAAATAGAGGGAGTCGTTTATGCTAAGACACTTGATCCAGTAAACCCGATACACTTCCATCTATACGAGAATCTATGAGTTAGAAACTATATCAAAGAGATAGATTCTTGATGAAGTTTGGATTTCGGCAAGAATGTTGTTGATCCAAACCTATATCATTACAGTGTTGGTGACAAGAACCCGATTTTGATGACTTATTCAGAAAGCCTTGTTGTTGGATACAAGTAAATCCTGACTTCTAAATTCGAGATGAATAAATATGAGTATGATGCACTACTTGTTGGGACAACAAGTATGACAGAGGACAAATGAGATTTTCCTGAGTCAAGGAAAATATATAGTAAAGATACTAAAGAAGTTCAAGTATGACAGAATAAAAAATCCACGATGATAAATTTAAAAGGAAAAGATTGATGATGATTCAGACGAGACTAATCCACATTGGATCATTGATGTATCTAGTTAAAACCAGATTTGATTCATTCCATGCAGTGAATATATTTAGTCATTACATGAGTCAACCAAAACAGACTCACTAGACAACAACAAAACATATATTGAGATATATATGAGGTACAATTGGATATGGCTTGAGATATGCCTCCAGTGTGAACTTGAGTTTGCAGGATATGTCGATTCATATTGAGCAAAAAGTACAGTGGACCAAAAGAACACATCTAGTTGTTGTTCTACCATGAAATTTTACATGGTTTCCTGATGCAACAGGAAACAAAACTCTGTATCCTTGAGCACCATAGAGGCAGAGTATATAGCATCGAGTGTGTGAAGAAATATGGCTTCACAAGATTCTGACAGATTTACTTGACCATGAGATGGATTTTGTGATGATAACCAAGAGACGTGTGTAAAACTCCTTGAGAACCCAATGTTTCCTAGTGGATCAAAACACGATGAGATGAAATATCCTTATATCAAAGATATGATGCAAAGGAAAATCATACACATGTAGTACCTTCCTACACATGAGCATATTGCAGACATCTTCACTAAACTAACTTGGTGAAGAATGCCTTACTATTTGAGAGGGACTATTGATGACTCCAACCAAGACAAAATTCAGAGCATATTCATGTAAGACTTTTCACGATGAAGAATGCCTCCCTAGATGAGAGGGATTGTTGATGATTGCAGCTATGTGAGACATTCTCCAGCTTACAAATATGTGAGATGTGGATCATTGTAGCTATGTGATTCTTTCTCTCAGCTTACAAACCTAAGAGAAATCCCCTAAGAAGGGTACGTGGTTCCTTCCTTAGACAGAGCTATGAATGTAGAGATGACCTCCTCCATTCATAGATTTGAGAAGAACTCTAGATGATTATCTAGTGGGAAAGGCGATCTATTGAGTTAGATGTGCCTATGGATGAGCATAAGGTGAACATGTGAAATCCCAAAGTGATGGGTGCATCGTCATGTGAATAGAAATGAAGATGATGTGTTAGCCTCCTCTGAGCAACAGAGTTGACTAGAATACTCCATATGATTCTTCTGTGTGAGGAAGAGAGAAAGAAGATATGTAGAGTGGATGTGTCTGTGGATGAGCATAGGTGAATGTGTGAATATCTAGTTCTTCTGTGTAATGCAATGAACCATAGATATGACATCCCTTTGGATGTGCCCCTAGTGGATGACAACTAGTGGGTGTATCAGATCATCTACTATATATTGTTCAAGAGTCAGACTTGCCTGTAACCCTAATTGTTATGTAAAGGGTACATGTTGGCCCCACTTTAATGCTATTAATAATAAATGTAAAATATAATTAATCTAGTTAATATTAATTATAATATAATAATAATAATAATAATTATAATGTGACTTAGAGAGGTCTTCCCTATTGAGACAATAAAGACTTCTATTGACAAGTTTAGGTTAGTATAAGTAAAGGTAAAATCCCCATTGTGGAAACACATCTTTCTTGTGAGTTTGGAAATTTCAGCAAGTACATTCTCTTGGGAAAATTGTGCACCTCTCTTGGGCGCTAGTATTCTAGGGTGTGAGCACCCTCTTGTGTGATAGGTATTTCTTCATGGTGAAGGTCTTTCTCTTGAATAATATAGAAAATGATTTGTTTGGGTTTTCTTCTCTTGTTGAGAAGGGTTTCCTAGGATACTTCTTGTGTTCTTGTGCATGGTGTTTCTTCTTGTGATCTTGGTTGCTGCAACATTCTTGTTTATGGTTAAGAAAAATGCAAATTGAAATTAACTACATGCTTATACTATCATATTGAAAAATCAACAATATTATGGCCCCTACAAGGTTTTGCAAAGGATTGGAAGTATGATTTAGAAATTGGATTTGTCTCCATGTTCACATGTACATCTAGTCTCCCATGTTTCTTTCTTGAAGAAGGTCATCGACAAGAATATCCGAGTTGAAACTATTTTACCATATATTAATGAAGAAGGGAAAATCATACTAGAACTAGAAAAAATCCTTGAAACAAGTATTAAGTCAAGAAATTATATAGTACCTAGTCAAATGGAAGGACCTACCAGTGGAAGATGTGACATGAGAAGATAAGTTTTTCTTGTAGAAAAATTCATGTTTAGTGAAGTGTTGAGGAAATTGTTTTTTTGAATGGGAGGGACATGTTATTCCCGAGACAAATCCCGTTGTTATGCATAACTCGCCCCTTTTTTTGTTTGCTAAAAAGATTATTTCTTGTGGGACTAGCCTATGGTCTAAGAAATCGCCACTGAGGGGCATCTACGATGTCAAAATCACTCAAGGATCGGACCTAGCTTGGGCCACAACAACCCTTAACATGGTTAGATTTTTTGGATGTCTCCTCCTAACTACTACAAGTTTCGAACCTTAGCTTCCTTACAGAATGAAACCCTAAAAATCCAATCGCACTATAAATATATGACTATGCATAAAATGCCTTATTAAACCCTATATATAGAATTATTACATTTCTAGTATTATATTTTTATGTAGGATAGAACCCTTCATTGCACCCTTTCATTATAATTGTACCATTTGTCTCCTATATATATACCAAGGAGACCTAGTCTTAGGATCATCTTATCTCATCTCATATTGTCTTGTTGATCCAGATTTTATGAGCAGAACGAAAAGACTACATATTATTAGCAGGTGCTTAACACAAAATAATAGAGATACAGTAAAACTGGTTTTCTATTCCATAAGGAAATAAGCTGAAACTGTAAAATGCAGCGGAAACAAGCTTGTTGGAATGGTGGCGGCTTATCTCTGAGAAGAGATGTGAAGGCTGCACTCATTCGCAAGAAGATGATAACAATGAGGCTTCGAAGGCCTTTTTACAATAAACAAGAATGCCCAAAACCATAGACATGCAAAAAACTAACCTTAGGAGATGAAGTACCAAAATTCATGTGGGCTCCGTCTGGGTAAGTTAGTACATCAACTTCCCGAGGTCATAACTTTTGCATACGATCTCCGTTTTAAGCGTTTGATAGCCCATTGGAAAGGTATCGTCGAGGAGATTCATTTTGGTGGTTCAATCATGCCTTCGGCTATAATTGAGAAGATCGATTTCGAAAAAACTTCATTTAGGCCCTCAAAATGGCCTCGAAAGTTAAAACTTCTAAAAATAGTAAATTGCCAAAAATGCTAGAAAACGATTTTAAGCCAGTTGGAAAAGGTGGGTGGCCACCGATATGTACCTGGATAATTTCGTAACTTTTGTATACGATCTTTATTTTAGGCGTATGATAGCTTGCTGGAAAGGTATCGTCGAGGAAATTCATTTTGGGGGATCAATCATGTCTTCAACTATCATTAAGAAGCTCGATCCCAAAAACCCTTCATTTAGGCCCTCAAAATGGCCCCAGAAGTTTAAACTGCTAAGAATAGTAAATTGTCAAAATTCCAGAAAACTATTTTGAGACAGTTGGAAAAGGTGGGTGGCCACCGATATCCACCTGGATCAATCCTCCATCCTTAGGAAGAAATGTTTTCCATTTCATTGAGTTCCCCCATCAGATGAGGAAATTTCTGCTGAATTTGGCCCCAGGTGAGCCACTTGCCTTGGTGTGGGATCTGCCCTGCTTTGACAACTCAATAAAGCTAGGTCCTTCACTGTTGAGTTCCATTGATCTATGTGTCCATAATCTGATCACTGGATGCATGTTGTATGTAGTGGGGGTTGATCTCTCTTGGTGTCAGCTGTTTTGATACGTCTGAGGTGTCCAATAATGGTGGGAAATAAGGGCGAAGGAGATCTACATTGAACACTGGGTGCAGGCCAAGGAAAGGAGGAATGTTGAGCTCAAAATCATTATCCCCCATGACCTTGGTGATGATGTACGACCCATAATGGAGTGGGAAAGGATTCATATGGGGTCATGTAACATGTTCTTTCTACAAGTGCAACCAAACTTTGTCGCCCACCTGAAACTTATGTGGCACCCAGTGTTGATCATGGCGCTTCTTGTACTTGTCATTGCACTTCTGTAGGATATCTTGAACCTATTGGTGGATGTGATGGATCCACTCAATGAACCAGGTGGATTTTTTACCTTCAGTTGGAGCAGGAGATGAGTTGATCAAGGTGACCGCAAGGGGAAGTGCAACATCTATGGGACCCAATGGTTGGAATCCCAGCCCCACCTAAAAGGGGTTGTGGTCGGTTGAGCTATGTAGGGATCAGTTGTAGCTATGGTGGACATAGGGAAGGCTCTCATCCCATGTGATAGGGTGCTTTGAATTATATATGCGAAGGATATGCACAATCATTAAATTTACGACCTCGGTTTGGCCATCTGTCTAGGGGTGCAAGGTCGTGGATTTGCTGAGCTTGGTGTCCAGTAGTGACTAGAGGCTCGACCATAATCTGTTGAGAAATCGACTGTTCTGATCTGAGACAATGGTTTGTGGGATTCCAAAATGTAACCAGACTCGTTCAAATAAAATCTTGGTAGTGGCCTCTGCTATGATGTTCTTCTTGTAGGCAACCATAATCTCCATCTCAGAAAAGATTCAACAACCACAAAAAAACAGTCATTTCCCCGTGGGGTGGACAGGAGGCCTAACATGTAGTCCATTGAGATGGATTCCCATGGCCTGTTAGGAGTAGGAAGAGGGGTGTACAGGTCATATTTCTTATTGGTCGGTTTGGCAATAACGCAGCCAGTGAAGGACCTGATATACTTGATGACCTCCTGTCGAAGTTTCGGCCAATAGAAATGTTTTTGTAGTATTGCCATTGTATTTTCGATGCTGAAGTGTCCTGCCACCTGACTGTAGTGGGCTTCCCAGATCATCTTCTCTTTCTCACTTGATGGAAATTATCAACAACTGCGTTTTCACCCAACATTTGGTAGGTGGTGGCGAAGTCCAGGTCTGTCTCATAGAGTTGGGGCCATCCAAAGGTCTCATGGAGGTAGGAGTCTAGCACCCTGGTGAGTGTTGCGACTGGCGTTCTGCTGAGGTAATCAATGACGCAATTGGTGCTTCCTGTTTTATACTTGATGTTGAGGTGGAATTGATGAAAGTATGTGGACCACTTTTGATGGCGATTATTATGCAATTTTCCGTGTGTCTGCATGAACTGAAGTGGATTATGATCAGCGTGGATGATTGTCTCCTTCCCAAGAATGTAATTTCATAAGTAGGTTACTTACGGACAACATCTAATAGTGTCTCACTATGATAGGCCATGGGGTGGTCGTGCTGAGTGAGAACGACGCCCACCACATAGTCTGAAGCATCTGCCTTGATCTCAAAGGGGATTTGCATGTCTGGTAGTGAAAGTACTGGGGATTAGCATAAGTATTGCTTCAAATCATTGAATGGTTGTTTTTGGAACTGGCCCCATGCAAATTTTGTCTTACCACCACCCCTGGCTATTTGGCTGAGGGGCCATGCAATATGGGATAATCCCAACATAAACCTGCAGTAGAAATTGGCAAGGTCCAAGAGGCTCCGAATCTCAGTGACTGTGGTTGGGGCTGGCCAATCATGGATGAATTGGAGCTTGACTGGATCCACATGTACTCTATGTTGATCAATGATGTTGCCTAGGTAATGGACATTGTCCATGCCGAAGGAGCATTTTTCCAATTTGGAATATAGCTTGTGTTGTCGCAGGCTGTGCAGAACCTATTGAATATGCTGCAAGTGTTCATCTCAAGTCTTTCTATAAATTATAATGTCATCCAGATACACCACTATGAAAGTATTGGTGAATGGTTGGAGGATGTCATCCATCATCCTCATGAAAGTGGCTAGAGCATTTTTCAAACCAAAGGGCATGAACAACCATTCAAAAAGGCCTTCCTTTGAATTGAAGGCGGTTTTCCATACATCTGTTTGTTCTATCGGGACATGGTGATAGCCAGACTTCAGATCAATCTTACTGAATTATTTGGCCCCCGTGAGTTGATCAAGGAGGTCGTCGATTGAGGGAATCATATATCAGTTTATAACTATGATTTTATTTAGAGCCCTATAATCAATGCAGAGTTGCCAGGTTCCATCTTTCTTCTGTACTAGCACGATTGGGCTCCCACAAGGTGATGAGATAGGACTTATATTCCCCTTGTGGAGGAGTTCTTGGATCTATTTCTTGATATCCTCATTCTCTAACAGATAACACCGATAGACTAACCCATTGGGAAGCGGTGCGTCGGGGGTTAGATCGATGGGGTTCTTGACTTGGAAGTACAGAGGTACCTCTGTAGGTGAGGAGAAGATATCAAAGTATTCTCCATGACCTTATCTACTTTCTTCTGATGTGTGGAAAGATCGGTCACAGAGACCCTAGATGTGGCTATGATCTTTTTCTTATTCTGAGAGAAAATCACGAAGAAGACAAACTTCCCCCTCTCAGAGATGACCTTCTTGAATTTCTTATCAGAGATCAAGGAAATAACACTAGGTGGGACTGCCTCGGGTATCCTGTACAATTTCTTGCCCAAAGTAATAATAAGACTACGAGGCCTAGAATCATATACAACATGATGTTTCCATAAATAAGGTTGGCCCAAAATAACATCACAAACTTCGAGAGGAGAAACATCACACAATACCTCATCTTTGAAGGGTTTGATGTCATACAATAGTTGACACTGTTGGATGACGCAGAGACCGCTTCCTTGGCGGAGCCATCCAATGGTGTAGGGTTGTGGGTGTGACGTTGTTGGCAGGGCCAACCGCTTGATGACCTCTGCTGAGATGAGGTTATTTTGGATACCGCTATCAAGGATGAACTGCAACAGGGTGCCTTTTACCCACATCTGTGAATGGAAGAGGCATTCTCTTTCTTCTGGCCCGTTCGGTTAACCAGGTTGGACCTTGGTGGTAGAAGCGGTGGCACTAGGTTCTGCATCAATGATATGTCTTCCCCTTTATGGTTCTAGCTCAGAGTCAGAACCTGCATCTTATTTAGAGGCTTCCACTTTGGCGACCAATTACTACTATGAGTGGCAGTCAACAGTGTTATGCCATGGGCTCTTATGGAAGTTGCACCACTTCCCGGTATCTTTCTTTGTATTTTCGGTGTCTTTCTTTGCTTGCAGCTTGGACTGGTTGTCCTGATACTGTCCATATTTTCTCTATCCTTTGTTCTGTGGGTTTGGGTCACCCTTTCCTAGCTTTTGTTGTGAGGGGTTCCCAGGCCCAAATTGGCGTGTCTTTTGATTGAGCTTCTACTCAATTTTGATGGCATATTGATAGGTCATGCCCAAGGATGAGATGTCCATAAATTTCATTTCGGTCTGGATGTATCTATGCAGAGTGTCATGATACTTGATCACCAGATGTCGCGGAAAATATTTGATACCCAGCTTGGTGCGTAAGGTATGGAAGATATTTTTGAAATCTGACACTGCTTGGTCTCTTTCTTTCCGCAATGTGGTCCATTTGGTATACAAGTCGTCGAAACTTTTGACAGGGTAGTATTGTTCCTTAATAGCATTCTTGAAGGATTCCCAAGTGGCTGTGAATGTAAATAACGAGGGTTCCTCTATTTCCTTTTTCTCCTAGAAAGTTTACCACCAATCTTTGACATGGGGAACGGCTTTGAGGAGCACAAATATTTTTTCTATTCAAAAAGTTATGGACAAAAAAATACCCTTCTAGTAGATTTAACCACTTGTCTACAACATTTGCATCTATATGACCTTCAAATATACTAATATCGAAGTTTATTTGTACCTTGAAGGGGGAAACACTTCCACTCGAAGAATATGTGTCGCTTGTTGGTAGCTACCGAAAGATTTGCACGAAACTATCCATCATCTCATTCCTTTGTTGCGTGAAGGATTTTTGAATCAACAGTTTGAAAGGATCTCATGTCCTGTCATATTTGTTTTCTCCTTCCATGAGAGGTCACTTGGGCGTGCAAGAGATTTTGTCCTCAAGAGAAACAAGCTCAAGACCCAACGCTTTGTACTCCAACCTCATTGGGGACATGCGTTAAGACGACAAGGAGAAGACCGCTCTGATACCACTAATATGGATTTTATGAGAAGAACAAAATGACTATAGATTATTAATAGGTGCTTAACGCAAAATAACAAAGATACAATAAAACTGGTTTTCTATTCAATAAGGAAATAAGCTAAAACTGTAAAATGCAGCAAAAACAAGCCTGCTAGAATGGTGGTGACTTATCTTTGAGCAGAGATGTGATGGCTGAGCTCATTCGCAAGAAGATGATTACAATGATGCTTTGAAGGCCTTTTTACAACAAACAAGAATGCCCAAAACCCTAAACATCCGAAAACCTAACCCTAGGAGATGAAGCGCCAAAAGTCATGTGGGCCTCGTCTAGGTAAGTTAGTACATCAACTTCCCGGGGTCGTAACTTTTGCATACGATCTTCGTTTTAGGTGTATGATAGCCCGTTGGAAAGGTATCATCGAGGAGATTCATTTTGGGGGCTCAATAATACCTTTGACTATCATTGACAATCTCAATTCCGAAAACCTTCATTTAGGCCCTCAAAATGGCCCCGGAAGTTAAAATTGCTAAAAATAGTAAATTGCCAAAATTGCCAGAAAACTGTTTTGAGCCAGTTTAAAAAGGTGGGTGGCCATCGATATCCACATGGATCAATTCGTAACTTTTTCATACGATATCCATTTTAGGCATATGATAGCATGTTGGAAAGGTATCGTCAAGGAGATTCATTTTGGGGGCTCAATCATGCCTTTGACTATCATTGAGAATCTCTATCCCAAAAAACCTTCATTTAGGCCCTCAAAATGGCCCCAGAAGTTAAAATTGCTAGAAAGAGTAAATTGTCAAAATTGTCAGAAAACTGTTTTGAGCCAGTTGGAAAAGGTGGGTGGCCACCAATATCCACCTGGATCACTAATCAATTGGATATACTGTAAAAGGAGGTTTTCCCTTCGAAGTGAACTGTAGTAATTGACTTCTTATCATTTTAAGGTGGTATATCTTAATAGATTTACTGAGATAATTCTAAAAGACAAGTTATAATCAAAATGTATAACAAAGATCAAAGAGATAAAAAAAAATGTTGGAGAGAAAGTGTGAGACTATGACTAGCGATTCAAGATTTTGTTGGAAAAACTAACTTTTTAGATCCAGGATGTCCAGCATGAAGAATGGTTTATTGTTGAACTCCTCCTACACATTTGGGTCCCACTCACATAACAGAAGGTGACAACCCAATCAGAAGCCATGGATATTGCAATACACCCAAAGTCTACAGTAGGAGGTGGTGAGACGTCAACAAGGTTTGTGCATGTGCAATCTCAACTTATGAATATCACCATGCAATTACATGATATGGAAAAAGGCAAGGCTATGACTGAGTATGTCTAGTGTACCATTTGTCAAGGTCACCATCAAAATAAATGTCTTACGTTAGGAAATTACACAACGAAGGGTGTTCTAATACCCATATTATTAAATAAGTAAATAACAATAATAATAATTTAATAATAAATAAGTAAATAACAATAATAATATTTTAATAATAGGAATAAAAAAAAAAATAATGTTTCAATAAAAAAAATAACTTAATTAATGTCTTATGCACATTTACACATAGTTCCTATTCAATAAGGTTTATACTTAAGGAGAGTAAATTATATTAAATCATTTCAAGTTATTGATATCGCCTCGATATATATATATATATATATATGTATGGAATGAAGAGCTTTGGTTAAAAAGTTAAATAAAAGTCAAACTTTAAGTTACACAAAATGAATGTTTGTAACGTGTAGGATGATAATTGTAACCTGCTTTACATGTGGTGAGGCACTTATATCATTAGTTATAAAGAAATGGTTAAATTTGGTGAAATGGGTTTTAAATAATTAATATATTTTATGTTGATTTTTATTGCTAAAATGGGATGGTTAAACTTGGTTATAAGTCCATCATAGATACTACATGTAAAGTCGGTTAAGTTTATCAACTTACACATTACAAACATTTTGTGATAACTTCAAGTTTGACTTTTATTTAACATTTTAACTAAATCTCTTTTCTTCACTACATGTATGAATATATTCAATAAGTTCATTTTTTTTTTCTTTTCTTCACTACATGTATGAATATATTCAATAAGTTCATTTTTTATTTTTTTGGGGGTGAGAATGACAACTCTAACGTATATATATGCTGAGTTGAATTATTTATAATTATATAGTTTTTTTACGGAAATTTCATTGTTAATTTCACATAATTATTCATAATTTCTACATATTTGTAAAGCTAATTTAATTTTCTACATTTCATATTTTTACACCATATTCAAATTCATTGTAAAATTAACTTGAATAATCCCTCAAAGTATCATATTTTTACACCATATTCAAATTCATTGTAAAAGTAACTTGAATAATCCCTCAAAGTATTATTGTTTTTCCATGTTTGCATTGCCACTAACAAGTCATGACATGCCCTTAAATCTTTTTAGATAATTGCTAAAAATGAAATTATGTAATATCTTTGAGATCTATAGATGAAATTAGCTATTCATGTTAATGTGTAATAATTCGAAATTTAAATAAATTTAAATTTGATAACTCAAATTAGCTATTCATGTTAATGTGTAATAATTTGAAATTAAAATAAATTTAAATATGATAAATTTAACTTAAGACAACCTTGGATTATTAAACAATCTTTGCTCAACAAAGGATACCATCTAATGTTGTTCTTATTATTAGTATGTTTTGGTAATCTTTTACACACATTATCAATAATGCCCCATTTTTTATTAATCCATATTTATTAAAATTAAAAATCATTTTTTTGAATTTCAAACAATTTTATTGGCATTTTGTGATTCACCCACATCATATTGATGGAACTAATTAGTCCTGGTGGAGGGAAATATTATTTGCTTATTTTTTAGATTTTATAATTCATTTAAAAAATTATTCAAACTAAATATACCATCAGTTACCCTATAGGCTCAAAGGCTTGCACTAGAGTCGATGCATTGTGTTGTCTTCAATGCCTTTACATGCATGGTTACCTTATAGGATCACACTACATTCGATGCATTTTCTTGATCTAGGTGGTTATCGGTGGCCACCCACCTTTTCCAACTCGCTCAAAACAATTTTCTGACAATTTTGGCAATTTACTGTTTTTAACAGTTCTAACTTTCGGAGCCACTTTCAGGGCCTAAATTAAGGATTTTTTGGATCGAGCTTCTCAATGATAGTCTAAGGAATGATTTAGCCCGCAAAATAAATCTCCTCGACGATACATTTACAATGGGATATCATGTGCCTAAAATGAAAATTGTATGCAAAAGTTATGACCCCGGGATGTTGATGTATTAACTTACCCAAACGAGGCCCACATGACTTTTGGCGCTTCATATCCTAGGGTTAGGTTTTTGGATGTTGAGGGTTTTTTACATTATTTTTTATTGTAAAAAGGTCTTTAGAGACTCATTGTAATCATCTTCTTTCGAATTCCAGTAGCCGTCACGTCTCTTCTCAGAGATAAGTAGCCACCATTCTAGCGAGTCTTTCACTCTGTATTTTTACAGTCTATGTACATTTATTTCATTAATAGAAATCATGTATTACTATATATCTATGCTTATGGTTGCATCTCTGATACATTTATGTTATATTATTGGATATCTGTGATATCTCTATGCATATATTTATTATATCTCCGCTCTCATTTCGTGTGGAAAATAATCTGGATCAGTGGTATCAGAGTAGGCTACTCTTGATCATTGTTTTCGGTGCATGTCCTCGACAAGGTCCAAGTATAGTAAGTTGGGTCTCGAGCTTGTATCTCTTGAAGACAATTTCTTTCGCACGCCCAAGAAACCATTCATGGCGGAAGAAAAGAAAAATGATGGAGCAGACGATCCTATCAATCTGTTGCTTAAGCAAGCTCTCACGTGACAGAGGAACAAAATGATGAAGATGTTTTTCCACATCCTTCAATGCCTTACAATAGAAACATGCGCATATCCATCAAACAACCACTTTGGAAGCACCTCTCCTTTCAAGGTACAGGTAAATTTTTATATTCTTGTATTTGAAGGTCAGATAGATGTGAATGCCCTAGAAAAATGGTTGAAATATATTAGAAGGTTATTTCTCTATTCATAATTTTTTCGATAGGGAAAATATCACCTTTTCATTGTTTAAATCTCTCCCCTGTGTCAAACATTGGTGGGAAACTTACTGGGAGCAAATTTCCATAGATGAGTCTAGAATATATGGGGCGAGCCCACTTGGGATTTTTTTGTGGATGCGGTAAAGGAACAGTATTACCCTGTTGGAAACTATGAGGACCAGTACATGAGATGGACCACACTATGATAAGAGAGGGGACAAGAAGTGTCAGAGTTCACCAATACCTTCCATACCTTGCGCACGGAGATGGGTATCAAAGACTCTGAGTGACATTTGGTTCCGAAATACCGTGGGGCTCTACACAGATACATCCAAACTGAAATGGATTTTCTGGACATATCATCACTTGGTTCTTCTTATCGATATACTGTTAAAATCGAGCAAAAGTTTAAGCACCATAACAAACGAGAGTTTGGGTCTACAAATCTGCAACAACCAAAGTATGATAAAGATGACCCTAATAAACAGTCTCCTGAAAATCATTCCAAGCCACAGTAAAATAAGGGTCATGAGAAGACAAAGAAGGACACCAAAAAATGGTGTGATTTCCAAAAAATCCCCTGGCACAACAGCGAGGAATGTCGCTCAAAACAATCATTGGTGGCCGAGATCAAAGACAAGGATTCGAACCATGATTCAGAATCTGATTCTAAAAATATGGTAAAAGACAAATCATTGACGTAGACGCCACTGCTATTGTCACAACCACAACAATTCAACCAGAAGAACCAGCTGATCCTGAAGAGGGGGAGCATATTTTTCATTCACATATGTGGGTGAAGGGGACTTCACTGCATTTTATTGTTGATAGAGGAAGCCAAAAGAACCTCATCTCAATAGAGGTCATCAAACAGTTGGGATTGTCGACAACAGCACACCCGCAACCATACAACATCGGGTGGCTTCGCCAAGGATGAGATCTTCGTGTCAGCCAACAGTGTCGATTATCATATGGCATCCAGCCCTTCAAGGATGAGGTATTATGTGATGTTATCCCACTAGATGTCTGTGATGTTCTCTTGGGCCAGCCATATATGTGGAAGCACCATGTTGTTTATCAGTCTCGACCCCGTAGTGTCATTGTTACTTTGGGGGGTCATCTCTATAGAGTACCATAGGTAGTTCCAAATACTGTCCCACCTAAACAATGCTGCAAGGTAGTATCTCATACTACAAAATTCAACTTCTTCACAATTTGTTCAAAAGGTGAATATGAGGATACTGTAACAACTACAACTTCATCCCAAACACATTCTATCCAACAGAAGCGGGTCGACAAGACTACAACAAAGTGCAAATATTTCATCTGCATAGAAAAATATCATGTAGCCCGACCGGTTGAAAAAATTCAACCCCGCAGCAACAGGTTCGTGATAGCCTTCCACAAACCAAGCAATGTGATGTCTCCATCAAGGCAAGCAACTCACCAAGATCCAAATTCAGCAAATGCTTCCCCCTCTCCCCCTGAAACTCAATGCAATGGATACCATTTATTCCTAAGGAGGGAGGATTGATCTAGGTGGATATCGGTGGCCACCCACCTTTTCCAACCCGCTCAAAACAATTTTATGACAATTTTGGCAATTTACTATTTTTAGGAGTTTTAACTTCCAGGGCCATTTTGAGGGCCTAAATGAAGGTTTTTCGGGATAGAACTTCTCAATGATATCCGAAGGCATGATTGAGCCCCCAAAATGAATCTCCTTGACAATACCTTCCTAATAGACTATCGTGCACCTAAAACGAAGATCGTATGCAAAAGTTACGACCTCGATAAGTTGATGTATTGACTTACCCAAATGGGGCCCACATGACATTTATTGCTTCATCTCCCAGGGTTAGGTTTTTTGATGTCTAGGGTTTTTGACAGTCATGTTTATTGTAAAAAGTCCTTCAGAGACTCATTGTAATCATCTTCTTACGAATGCGAGTAGTCGTCACATCTCTTCTCAGAGATAAACTGCCACCATTCTAGCGAGTCTTTCACTCAGTATTTTTACAGTCTATGTACATTTCTTTCGTTAATATAAATCGTGTATTATTGTATCTCTTTGTTTGTGGTTGCATCTTTGATACATTGTTGTTATATTATTGGATATCCACGATATCTCTATGCATTTCTTTATTATATCTCCGCTCTCATTTCGTGCCAAAAATAATCCAGATCATTTGCTGTCTTCACCGCTTCTACATGCAACAGGTTCTCTTTGACTATATCCTCATTTTGCATTGTATAATCTTATTTCCTTCCCTCATCCTTCTTTTTGATACTGGGCCTTCTGAGGGTGATTTTACATCATCTCATCATCATGTCGTCCCTCGTGCTTCTTGTCGAGACTAGGCCTTCTAAGTGTGATTCTGCATCATCTCATCATCCTGTCATCCCTCGTCCTTCTTACCGATACTCGCATCCTCTCACTCCTTAATTTCAAAAGTAGAATCTAGATATATCAATCAACAAATTGAGATAGACAACTACTTAAACTTTCTAGATGAGATGAGTTGATGAAAATGCAAACTATCTTCCTTGTGAGAATAACTCAGATTGATGCCACAATTTCAGAAAATTCTATTGAAGGAGCATGACAGATAGATTATGAGCATAGCCATGAAATGGACTCTCAATCTACCGAAAAAAGTGGTGCTCCTAAATTCTCAAGAAATGAACCCCAGAAAGAAGATGTTATGAGAAAATTAGAGGATGAAGACAAATGCATGTATGGAGTGACGAGTCTATTTTGGAAACTTACTATTTCACCTTCTCTTAAATCTATGTGTTGACCAAGCTCTTATTTTTGTGCCTTTTCTTTATATCGATATTTAATAATGATTTAGCAAATAAAGTTGTAAAAGCATGTCTAAACTTGTGTTATTGATGGAGTCAAAAGAATAGGTGGACGGAACAGGTGGATGGAAACTTGTCGTCCGGGAATAAGAGGTTCAGA
Organism: Picea glauca; assembly: GCA_000966675.3. NCBI lineage: Eukaryota > Viridiplantae > Streptophyta > Pinopsida > Pinales > Pinaceae > Picea > Picea glauca. The sequence continues at coordinate 311,697 of JZKD02S1689972.1, forward strand.
ACAAAGTTCACACATGAGTAGAAGGAGTAGATTCTAGCATTTACAGAGAGTCGAGTGGACACTGCATAAACATTAAGATGTCGTCGGGCAAAGTTTTTGTCAAGAAGTTGGCATGAGATGACACATTCTCAAAGTGGGAATGCAGAACAATAAACAGACCATCGCCACTAAGGCCCATGTTGACAATAACCATAATAACAACAATACAGTCACGGGTAATAACAACGGAAATAAATTAACCCCTTAAATGTTTTTAGTAAGCTCTGTTATTTTCTTCCCATTCCCTAACCACAGAAATAATTTTGTGTTCTTTTTAAAGTATATATTGACATGGATAATGTCAATATTAAGGAACTTACTATGTTTTAGTCTACTACCGGGCATTGTATTCTTGCTACTCCCTTCCAATTTGGAGGCTGAGATTATGAGTTTTCACATATAATCTTTTAATTATTAAAAGATTTATAACTTCCACTCATTTTTAATATGGATTTATGGATATTTTATATGGGTAGAGGATTTTAATTTCTGAGTACCATTTTACACATTTACAGATTTTAGAGTAATGTATTTTGTTGGCTTTATTTCTTTGGTAAGTGCATTTTTCTGAAGATTCTAATGTCATTTGAATGTTGTAATGATCTAGTTAGTAAGAGAACCTCCAACGCCCTAATGTACCCAGTTTCTCCAACAATGCTATTTTATCTTTAATTACATAATAACATTAAATAATATGGTCTACAAATCGCTAAGGTTGAGTTAGGTTGTAGTTGTTGTTAATCAAAGTGAGCTCAACGTTAAAATTATATCAGAGAAAAAAAATGTTAAAACAAAATTCAACCCTGTAAGAACGAAAGCTCAAAGTTCAACCCTGTAAGAACGAAAGCTCATTGTGGCTGAAATCCAAATTCCTCAAGAGAAAGTCCCCTAAATCAGTTGGCAAAGGGCTAGAAAAGTTGTTAGTATTGGTGCATAACACCTTCCCATGTCTAGAATTGGTGACTACCTGCATTTTTTTGAACAAAGAAGAATGCAAAGTGGCTAGCCGATATTAATCCCTACCACACCGTCCCTTGACAACTGAAAATGTGAAATATCTCCCTCCTGTGACTCTATTGAAGACTAGTCATACCTCCAATACCCACAAGCACAATTTACAAAGAAGTTCAATGCAGCGAAACTGGAACAAGAGCTCAAGATGAACATATATTGCAGCTCAGGATGAACATATATTGATATCACTAGAACGATGGTCATTTTGTCAAGTCCTCAAGGTCTTCCTTCAGTCAAATTGATCTTCCATCCACTACCCGACAGAATGTGGCCGAATCTCCTTCTTCCTACCGTATTGAAACGAGTGATTTTTATCACATAAGTAATATTATCAGATACCAAATAGGAATTCATTAGGAAAGAAGAGTCACTGAAATGAACCATGTTTACAACACCATGAACAAGTCTTTCCAATGCCCTCAAATTCGTTCGCCATTACACCTGTCCACAAACACAACACAAACATGGTCTGTCGTCGTCTTGGTTCCAAGAAGCAAGTGATGATTTTGGGTCATGTAAGTTTACCTTGAAAACCAAGAGACCTAGCACATCATGATTCACCTCAATTCCACACTGTCTCATAAAAACTAGAAAAAATGCAACCACAAACACAACCAAATGCATTATGCAAACAGAGAATGGAGTACTATTTTGGTTGTTCCTGCCAGCCTCATAACTATAGTTGTTAAACTCCACGTGATAGTGGCCAATGCATTGGAGAAGAGCTTGTCTACTAACAACGTTTCTTGCCAGGTGGGCATTATTCCAAGTTGTTTCTAGGAGAAAGTGTGCCACGTGGGGTTTATTCAATGTCATTTCTACATGGAAGTAACTGAGTTAACTGACTGTTGATCGAAAAAAGTTCAATTATACTTGTGTGGTCAAGGTTTAGATGTTAATGTCCACTTACATAATATTTCGACGTTATCATAAGATATTTATTTGTAAATAACTTCATTTCTATCCATACTCTATTCCCCACTTCCCCTAAGCATTGAGTTTATTGAAAATGCGCCTTGAAATCCTTGGCAGACTAAGTAATTAAAACAATAACCGGTTAAAAACAAAACCATATATGAGCACATCTCTAAAGTGCAAATTAAATTAATATCGTAAGAGTGTGATGATCATAAATAAATATTATGAAACAAAGTCATGATGTCTTAATAAACTTCAACAATGGAATACATTAATTTAATTTGGACAACAATAAAGGTTAACAAATTTAACTTGGACATCCACTAATGGTTAAAGTGGGTTTATAGGATGGTAATCCATATACTATATATATTTATGTTGCATTGGTTTTTGGGAGGGGAAGGGTGAGAGGGGATGGGACATGTTCTCGAGAGGGCCAGAGAACATCTCCAATTTTTTAAAATTTTAAAATTCACCATAAACATCTGTAGTTGTTTTAAGTTTGTAAGCATAACAAACTATACTATACAATATTATTCATAATCTTTAAAATTGTCAATTTTGAAAAAGATCAAGCAATTTAAAAATGATTGATTGACATTCCATTATTGGATGCTAGACAAGAACAAAATGCAGTTTAGCTTTAGGATACTTAAATGAGAAGTGTCTCTATAACTTTTTTTTCTTCCTCATTTCTTGTTAATGATGATTATGTTAAAATGTAAAAGACATTCCTTTCTCAATAGGTTTTGCATATTTTTAGGGTTCTATTGAAAACCACTATAAAACACTTCGGTTATGTAAATAGATTAGATTCATATTTTAAATTAATAAGATGATCGAATAAGCATTTATTCAAACATTTACTACCCAATCAAATTCACTATCTTCTGGAAACCCATGTACAATATGAAAAAACTATGTTAACCAAAAAAATGAGAAGAACAAGAGGAATACCCACAAGGATTAGCCCTTTGAAATTTTACATTTCTTGTTTTTTGGACATGGAAGATTTGTTTGTGTTAGGAAATGCAGAACACTTCCACACTAATCCTAGCAGAAGAGAAGAAGAGTTTAATCAAGAAAACAAATGACACAAGCAATCACACAAGACACCGAGATTTTACTCTGGAAACCCTTAACTGGGAAAACCAACATTCCTTTGAGCGTTCTTCTCTCTTGTTCTCTTATTAATTCATAATAAAATGTTACATGTATAACCTCGTTCCACACCTAAGACACAATCGACATCATACCCTCTTGCACAAGAAAGAACAACCATTTAGCCAATTCAGATTACATATGCATTACCATCAACCTATTGTTACACATGAATTAACCTACAAAAGTGCATTATGTGATCAACTAATAACAATGGCCTTTACAACCTTACAACACACCTCTTTATAGGTTTTACAATAGGAAAAAACCTAAATATTGGTGCGCAAAAATGGTTACAGATCCATGCATATCATTGGCTGCAAATGCACACCAAGAGAACTTCACAACACTCACAAACTTGGTCAAAAAGTATGCTATGTTTTCCAACGTGTCTACCTTCTCCAGTAGCACCTTGTTACTTTCCACGATGTCTCTTATGAAATGGTATTGTACATCAATGTGCTTAGTCATTGAATGATAAGTAGGGCTCTTTTCCAAAAATATTGCGCTTTGATTGTCGCAACTTACCTTCATAGCACTCTTCTCAAACCTGATTCTTGAAAAAAAAAACATACCACTTCTTTTCTTCCATGAGTGGCCGCCATGTATTCAACTTTAGTTTTCGACAGGTCTACGATCGCCTATCACTTGCTCATCCAACTTATTTCTCCACCGAACATATTGAAGACATATCTGTTGGTCGACCTCCATCGATCCAGATATCCATCCCAATCAGCATCGACAAAGCCATGTACATCTAATTTACCATTGTCACCTCTAGGTATTCCTTGTTAGCATATAGCACAGTTCTTTGTGCCACACAAATACCTGAATACTCTTTTGATAGTTGTCTAGTGCTCCTTTTCATGTGTCAACATGTACCTTCTCAACACGCCCACTTCATAGGAAATGTATAGTCGAATGAAGACCATCACATACATTAGAATACCAACAACACTTTCATAGGGAACATGTGCCATGTACTCTATCTCTTCTTATGTCTTTGGAAAATTTTCAAGAATAAGCCTTGCTTCCATTGGAATCGGCACCTTCATTGGTTTGCAATATTGCATGTTGAATCGTTTCAAAATTTTTTCAATATGCTTCTTCTGATTCAACCAGGTCATTCTAACATCTCGATCTCTCTTAATATCCATTCCCAAAATGATGTTAGTTTCATTGAGATCCTTTATGTCAAACTTGGAAGATAGTTGCTTCTTCACCTCCTTTATTGCGTCCATGTTTTTTCTAATCAACAACATGCCATCGAAATACAAAGCTACATATATGAAACTCCCACCTTCTTCCTTGGAATATATGCAGTGATCAGATTTGCTTCTCACAAATCCCAAACAAAGGATGTAAGTATCAAAATTCTGGTACCATATCCTTGGCGATTTCTTTAGACCATAAAGGGATCTTCCAAGTTTGCACACCAACTCTTGCTTTCCCTTTACTACAAATCCTTTAGGCTATTTCTTGTAGATTTCTTCTTCCAGGTCCCCATGTAGGAACATTGTCTTCACATCGATCGTTTATATATTTAGATTGAATGATGCATCCAGAGACATTAGTACGCTAATGGAAGTTAATTTTTTAACGGGGGAAAAAATCTCACCGAAGTCGACTCCCTTGAATTGGGAATATTCTTTCACTACAATTCGAGCTTTCAAATTCTTGACTTGTCCTGTGAAATTCATATTTTTCTTGAATACACACTTTCTACCGATGGGCTTCCTTACACTAGGTAACTTGACTAAATCCTATGTCTCATTATTGTACAAGTATTCCATCTCTTCTACCATGGTGTCCTTCCAGATTTTACCCTATGTTGAGTCGACTGCCTCCCCAACTGACTTGGGCTCATCATTGATGGAAGTTAACACGAATGAGGAATGGAAGTTGGGTGGATTGTACCTTTCAACTAGTTTTCTTATTCTTTCTGACCTCCTTATCACTAGAGTAAATTGTTCCATGTCTTCCTCAGACTTAGTTGACTCATCTGTATCATATTCTCCGTTCCTCAGTTCAAACCACACCATATCAGGATTATTCTCGGTCTGAAAAACTTCCTCAGGCTCGGATTTACCTCTGACTTCTCTGAAGATCACATCTCAACTGTACATTGTTATCCTTGATGCAGGATCCCAAATATTATATCCTTTCATCCCTTCTTTATATCCAATGAAAATACATTTGATTGCCTTCCTATCCAACTTGCTCCTCCTTTCCTTGGGAACATGAACAAATGAATCACAACCAAATACTTTGAGATGTGCCACCGAATGATTCTTATCATACCATACCTCATTTGGATTCATGTCAACTAGCGCCACCAAGTGAGATAGATTCACCAGATATATTGCAGTCTCAACTGCCTCCGCCTAGAATTCTTGTGCGAGCCCAACACCACTAAGCATGCTCCTTGCCTTATCCATGAACATTCTGTCCATTCTCTCGGCAACTCCATTTCGTTGTGGGGTACATAGTGTGGTATTTTGGCATGCTATTCCACACTCCTTACAAAACTAATAAAATTCCTTTCCACATAATTCACCACCATTGTCAATCCTCAACACTTCAATCCTCTTCTCTGTCTAGTTTTCCACAATAGCTTTAAACTCCTTAAATTTATCAAAAACCTATGATTTCTTCCTCAAGAAATATATCCATGTATTCCTAGAAAAGTCATCTATGAAGGAGACATAATATAGGGATTCACCAAGTGAAGGCATTGTAACTGGGCCAAACACATCACTATGCACTAGTTCTAGAATAAAAATTTCCCTTGTCGCTCCAGATGAGAACCTCACCCAATTTGTTTTTCCCATATATGCAATGTTCACAAAATTCGACTTCTAAAACACATTCAGGAAAACCTTCGACCATACCTTTTCCTTTCATAGCTCGAATTATTTTTTCTCTAATGTCTCCCATCCTCTCATGCCATAACCTGGTCAGGTCGAGTTCATCATGTCTTGTCGGTTTGAACCGACTTGGCTTGAGTCGAGTCGAGTTGTGTCGACATCGAGTAGGGTTTAGTCAAAATTGAGTTGATTTCAGGAGAAACAATGTTGTTGCATCCAATCGAGTCGACATTCCCTAATAACTTGTACAGGGTACCAATCTGAACTCCTCTCATTAAGACCATCACACCTTTGACCATCTTAAATGAATCCTTCTGAAACAGAGTATGCACGCCTGCATCACTCATCTTGCTGACAGATATCAGGATTTTTTCCAAACCTGGAATGTGTAACACACATGGAAGGGTTCTTTTCCTCCAATCTTGGAATGTGAGTCAGACTCTTCCTCGTCTGACAATATTGGTTGTTAAGTCATCCCCCAAGAACACATCACCCCCATCATATTGTTCATATTCACATAAAAATTCTTTATGTGGTGTCATATGATAGGATTCTCTTGATTCAATCAACCAAAAATCTTGATCTGACTATGTACTGATCGGCGCCTGGTGCACCCTTTCTCTCAGTTGAATGCTTCTTGTTGGATCCAACACTAACTTATGATTCCTTCAACTTACACTCATTTTTATAATTCCCAACTTTTCCTCATTTCCATCGTCTTCGCATCTACTGAACCGAGGATTTAGATCTACCCTTCAACTTGAACTTTCTATTGAAGAATCTACCTTTATCTCTATTTACTGGTCGACCTCTCACTACCAGAGCATATTTGTTCGATCCTTCCATGTTCTTTCTTCTCATTTCTTCCAAAAACATAGAAGAAACCACATCCTCTAGTGCTAGTGTGGTTGTATTACTCCCATTAGCCATGACTAAGCTATCCCAGGAGTCTGGAAAATAACATAATAGGCTGATACATTTCTCCTCATTGATGATCTTTATATCCACAGACGATAACTCGCTTAACATGGTGTTAAACACTTTTAAATTCTCAGTCATTGAGCTTCCATCACTCATCCTCAGAAGATACAGTTTCTTTTTGAGAAAGAACTTATTTACCAGAGATTTCGACTGGTATAAGCTTCCTAGATTGTCCCACGGTTTCTTGGCCAAATATTCACCCGATACATTCATCAACACCAAATCTACAAAACAAATCCATATCATACTTCTTTATTTTATTTCGAGTTTCTCCCATTCTTCCATTGACATGCCTATCAGCTGGGTACCTGGACATACTGTTGTCCATTATTCTCGATATAAAAAAAGATATTCCATTTTAAGCTTCCAAAGCTCAAAATTCTAGTCAATGAATATTTCTATCTCTATTCTGGAACTGGTCTCCACTCTTTACTATGATCTTTAAAACAATTTATGAATTATGATTGTTACTATACCTATGGTTTAGTTCTCAGATTCAATATTAGCAAATCAATACCTTTTATCCTTGCCAAATCATTACACCACTCTGATAACTCACTTTTCAGGGAAGACCTAAGCTCTGATACCACATGTTAGGAAATGTAGACCACTTCCACACTAATCCCATAAGAAGAGAAGAAGAATTTAAGCAAGAAAACAAATCACACAAGTAATCACACAGTACACTAAGATTTTACCCTGGAAACCCTTAACCGGAAAAACCAACATTCCTTTGAGCGTTATTCTCTCTTGTTGTCTTATTCATTCATAATAAAAGGTTACATTAATAACCTTGGTCCACACCTAAGACACAATTGACATCATACCCTCTTACACATGAAAGAACAACCCTGTAGCCAATTCAACTTACATATGCATTACCAACAACCTACATTTACACATGCATTAACCTGCAAAAGTGCATTCATGATCACCTAAAAACAGTAGCCTTTATGACCTTACACAATTCCTCTTTATAGGTTTACAATAGGAAAACCCTAAAGATTGGTGCCCAAAAATGGTTACAGATCCATGCATATCATTGGCTACAAATCCCACAAATCTTGTGATTCTATTAGAGTCGACTCCAAGTCGGGTTTACTAGTCGACTACTAGTTGACCTTCATTCGGTCTCTAGTCGGACGTCTCACGACCACAGTTTGACTTATTTTCGGTTGACTTTTCATCAATATCTTCGACTTCGAATTTACCCGATTGACCTCCTGGACCTTCAAGTTCTTGTCTATCTACCTCGACTTCGACTTGTTGTCGATCCACCTTGACTTCGAACATTAGTCAATTCACCTCAACTATACTTTCACTACAAAGAATATAAAAACCCAACAACTTGTTGTAATGTTGTTTCTAAAAATACAATATTTAAATCATCAGAAACCCAAATTGACACCCATCATACAAAACCCATGTTTTGAGATGCAAGTTTTACAACATATTTAATAAAAAACTAATGGATGGGAAAAATGATCCTATTTCCCAATCATCAATTTCCATGATTGTGAAGATATATTGATGTAGACCCCCTCTTCTCCCCTCGGGGCTGCTCGACCTCCCAGTCTAGGATCATTCAAATCAAGGAGTCAGATCGACTCTTTGGGCATTTATTAGACCCCAATCAATATACACATGTGCCCTTTCATTTTTCGTGCAGGTTATGTCAAACCCGCAGGCTCTTTCCTAGCCTCTTCGAAGAAATTAATTAACATACACTAGCTCCCCTCGCGAGGTCCTTTCTTTCACATATGAACTTGGGCTATGTTCTCATAGAAAAATGTGATTGCAGAGAGGCCAAAAGTGGTTTGAGACCACACCTCTTTTCTCCCCTCAATTCACTAGCCACTTCCATGCATCTGTTTAGCAATACCGTGGTTTCAATTGTGACCCTCTCTTAGAATTTTAAATTCCGAACACATCCTGGCCCTGAAATTAAGCGTGATTGTTGATATTTGAATCTCGACGAAGCCTCTTAATCAATGACTACAATATATCCTATTTCTACCTTGTTCAATTGCCAGTCAATGACCTCTGTCCTCCTTCTGCATGTGCTCCCTGATCTCCCAATCTATCGGTGTGTGTCCTCCTCTCAAATCGAAGGTTGTGATCGATTTTTCCATTCGTGATTCAAGAGTTTCAATTCTAAACTCTTCGCCTTCTCTCGGATTGCTTTTACCCGAAGAAGATGATATGTTGACGTGTGTTCCTCATATATGAACGACTGTGGTTCTCTTCGGACCTTCAAGCTTCGAGAGTTTCAAACTGTTGTGCCTGCGCCTTCCTGAAGTGGTTATCTTATGAAGTGGAAGATCTGATGATGCTTTTCCTCAACGAACGAAAGGCCTAGATGAACTTCGGTTGTTTGGCCTTTAGGAGTTCTTGTTCAATGCCCTCCTTCTACTGAAGTGGATTTCTCCGAAATGGCAGTTCTTTTGCCATGTTTCCTCCTCAAATCAATGGCTCAGGTCCACTTCGAGACTTCGGCCTTCAGAAGTCTCAACTTCTACATGCTCTGTTTCTCTCAGAGATATTTATCTGGAGTCCACGATCTAATGATGCATGTCCTACCGTAGATCGATGGATCATAGCTACTTCGACTATTCGGGCTTCGACGATTTAAAAATCTCTTCCTTTTATTCTCCTAGAGTGCTTTCACCCTGAGATCATGATCTGTCGACGCATGTCTTCCCGGATCTGACGACCTATATTCTCTTCGGATCTTCGGGCTTCGAGAGTTTCAAACTTCTACGCACCCATTCCTCCCGGAGTGCTTTCACCCTGAGATGACAGATTTCTGCCACGCGTCCCTCTGGATCTAACGGTCCAGATTCTCTTCCTCTCTTCAAGGTTTGGGAGTTTCAAATATTACGCATTCATTCCTCCCAGAGTGCTCTCAACTAAAGAAAATGGATTCCTACCGCTTGTCCCTCTTGAGGATGAACGAACCCTAGTCGCTTCGGAACTTTGGCAAGTTCTCTCTCCTGTGCACGCAAGGGGTTAAGGCCCGTGCGCTTTACCTTGATTGGATGATTGTCGATCCTCTATGCTCAAATCCAACAACTGGGATCTATTTCGTCTTTTCAAGTGTTCCTTCTTTGTCCTGGACCCTGATCTGACGGTCTAGATCTCTTCCTACAATCGATCTGAGGGTTTCTATCACTCCTCCTCTTGAGCTTCTTTGTTCTTCGAAACTTGGGAAATTTTCTTAGTATTCAAATGTTTCAGCCTTCGAACATTCTGCTTCTAATCCGAATGATTTGAGTCTTGACTTATGATTTTCCTCCTGAGCTTTTGAAATGAAATTTAACCTTGGCTCTGGCTCACATTTTCTCTCCGCATGAAACTTTGCACTACGCCTCTTGAGCTTTCAAACTTGTTTATATTTCCAAGGGAATCAACCCTTCTTCTTCCTTAGAAGATTTCTGGTGCCCTACTGGCACACCCCGCACTCTTCCTCTTGATATTTTTTTTTGAACTTGAAACAAGTTCACACCTGGGTTCTCTCCTTGCGCTCGACGAAGTCTTTCCAATGGTTTCTTGCAACACTCGTCTAAGTGTTGGCCTAATGCACTCTTTTCACAGGTATTTTCCTAGAGTATTCAGTAACTTTGTGAGTATCTTCCTCTAATACTCATCTCTTTGAACTCAACAAAGATTTCTTCTTGTGCACACTTTCACCTACCCAATGCCCACCTGGAAGATCTCTATAGATTTCTCTATGACTTTGTCTCTCTGTGCTTCCTCTGCATAATTTACCCTCTAAGGTATTCAGTAACCTTGAGGTTCCTCTTAAGTTATGTGGTTTCTCTGGTGTTCCCTCTTGGCACGTTCTTATCTAACTCAAAAGATTCATATGCACACTCCTTGTGTTGGCTACAAAGTATACAATACTTTGATATGCACTCCTTGCACAGCCTAAAGAACCCAGAACAATTCAATAACTCTCAAATAGATAATGAATTCTATGCTTACCTTGTAGATGAAATATAACTCATACAACTACATCATGAATTTACAACACACACACACACACACAAATATCATTCATAGAACAAAGATAACACAAATGGATATCATATGTAGGAAAAACTGCTTTCTTTCTATTAAATCAATATCTATTTACAAATATATATATAAACTGGACTATCACAGAGTCTCGGTTATTTCTCCTATTTCTTCCTCTGAGGATTTTCTAACTAACTTGCGGCTACCTCCTATTCAGTAACCTAATCTCCAACAACCTCATTTGGGCATGCCATGCATCTACATATACATGAAGGTTTCTAGGGTTCCCTCCAACTACCTCTCCTATCAAAGTAACAACTAAAAACTACTCAAGCTCTGTTACTCTCAAGACTGAGAGTGAAACTCCCAAAACTCTCACGATCATTCATCTTCCAAGCGTTTCCTTCTTCTTCAATCATCCATTCAAAACGGATCTACAGAAAAACGCCATCTTTTAGATTCCAATTAATTTAAAAAGGCGCGCTATGGCTCTGAGTTGTCCCTCCATGTGGGATTTGCTGACGATGCTCCTACATCATACTCCACTACTTGGAAAATCATGTGCTCTTTCTCATGGCTCCCTCTGCCATGTTTTTGAGATCCTGTAGGGTCACATACTTTCTCTTGGAGTTTGTCATCTGCTCCTTTTCCTTGATGCTTCTTTCGCCTTGCTGCTCTTACAATTTTTCTTCTATCCCATACTTCTCTGATGACTTCTTCTTGCATTGCTTCCAGCATCAATCTCTTTATCCCTTCTATTTATTTTTCCATATGGTCCACTCGCTGGTTTTCCCCCTGCAGTATGCTCTGTTTCCTCTTCTCTCCATTAATTCCCAACTTGAATTGTTGGATAAGATGCTTTTGCGTTTTCACCCTTCTCTCCAGGGTCTCCATCTCTTCACACAAATCAAGAAGGTCCATGATATATGTTGCTTCTTCCTCTGTTGTAGGTTCTCATTCTACATTTATCTCTTGCTCAGCTTCTTCGATGAATTTTTTTAGCAGTTCGACCGAATGCTCTTCTTTCTCCATCTCTTGGGCACATTAAAATGTGTGCTCTTTCTCCTTTTTGCCAATCTGATCAACCTGAACTTTCATGTTATCTTCATCTCCTGTGGCACTAGTTGGCCACTATATTGTAGACTCCAGTTCTACAGTCTCACCATTGAGTTGTTTCTCAGCTTCCACCTATGACATACTGACTTCTGTCATCTCCTCTTGTGGTGGTTCAACTCCAATTTCCTCCAGCTGCTCCCCAGGCTGGTATGCTCATCCACCTATTTCCAATTTGACATGTTGGAGATGCCTACTCTTCATATTTACCCTTCTCTCCAGGGATTCCAGTTCCTCATACAACTCAGCAAAATCTATGTTGTCTACTTCCTCTTCTATTGCAGGCTCATGTGCTGTAGTCATCTCCTGTTCATCTCCCAGGATGAAATTTTTGAGCAATTCTATTAAATGCTCTTCTCCTGCAATCTACATGATTGTCTCTTGGCATCCATCTTCTTGTTTTGGATTGTCCAACTAATCCTCCAACATCTCCAACTCTTTCTCCCATTGAGTGATCAATTCATCTGAATTCTCCTCTTTTTCTACTAGGGCAGACATCAATGTCTTGTCCTCCTCCTCTTTGAGAGTCCTTGCTAGTTTTCTTTCCTTTGTTGCACCTACATCACAAACAAAGTTATCTTTAAAATCATTTGGCTCCATGACCTCTTTATTGGATTCTTGCTGCACTACCTCCTCATGTGCAACACTTGTATTAGCCTCTACTGGACTATTTGGTAGGAATGTTTGAATTCCCCCAATGATCAGAACACACCTCTGATCTTCTTCCATCATCACTCCTTGATGATATGAACTCTCAACTGAGTTGATCTCTTCTCCCTTTTCCACCTGACAACTTGGTATTTTCTCTCTACCCAATTGGCAGTCTATGAGATCACCTGATCTCTCTGCATTTCCCACTTGGCAACTTGAACTTCCATCACTTCCCTCCTGGCAGTCTATGAGATCATCCAGTGATCTCCTTCCACTGCCCACCTGGAAAATTGAAAGTTCACTTCTGCCCCCCTGGTAGTTTATAAGATCCTTAACTGATCTCTTCTCCTCATCATCACTGAGATTCCTCCCAATCTCTAGTTCATAGATGTGAATCACTTTCTCCTTTGTGTCACTGAGGTTTTCAGCATGCCTCAACCACTTCCACACTTCTTGTTGCTTCCTTTTGTCTACCAACAATTTCTGGACATTCCACTTCACTTTCCTCTTCAAAGGCCATTCATATGTCTAGCGCACCTTTGTCTCCTATTGCATATTCAATGCTACCTTTTCCATCTTTTGTCTTATCTCCCAGAGCTCCTTGTCTAACTCTTCTTTCTTCATCTGTTGGTGGTGTTTATCTTGACCACGCCTATGGACTATAGTAGCCATTTTCACCCTCTACTTTCCCTCCTGGCAAGTCTATGCATTAATTTATTACACAGAGCATTTCCAATTTTTCCCTACAGCCTACCTCGCTGTCCAATTGTTGTTGCGTACGTGCAACCATCATCCACAGAGCATCAATACTATGTCTTCTCCTTTTTCCTATTGTCTACAAACAAATTCAAGCTCTTGATACTACTTGATGTTATCATATTGTCTCTTTTCACCTTCTTCGCTTGAAATCTATAGACAAAAATTAGGCTCTGATACCACTTGATGCAGACCCTGCCTTCTCCCCTCGGGGTTGCTTGACCTCCCGGTCTAGGATCATTCAAATCAAGGAATTAGATCGACTCTTCTGGCCTTTATTAGACCCCAATCAATATACAGAGGTCCCCTTTCCTTCTTCGTGCAGTTTCTGTCAAACCCATGGGATTTTTCCTAGCCTCTTCGAAGAAATTAATTAATAGACACTAGCTCCCCTTGCGAGGTCCTTTCTTTCACATATGACGTCGAGTTATGTCCTCATGGAAACACATGATTGCCGAGTGGCCGAAAGTGGTTTTATAGCACACCGCATTTCTCCCCGCAATTCACTAACCACTTCCATGTGTCCGTTTAGAAATACCGTGGTTCCAATTGCGGTCCACTCTCAAAATTTTTAAGTCCGAGCACTTCCTGGCCCCACAATTAAGCGTGAACATTGATCTCTAAATCTCGGTGATGCCTCTTGATCAACGACTATAATCTGTCCTCTTTCTACCTTGGTCAACTTCCAGTCAACGACCTCTGTCCTCCTTCCACACACACTCCCTGATATCCCAATCTATTGGGGCGTGTCCTCCTCTCAAATTTCACCTTTTGGGCTTCGAGAGTTTGAATTCTAAACTCTTCGCCTTCTCTTGGATTGATTTTACCCAAAGATGATGATATGTCGACACGTGTTCCTCAAAGATCAATGACTGTGGTTCTCTTCAGCCCTTCGGGCTTCGGGAGTTTCAAACTCCTGTGCCTGCTCCTTCCCGAAGTGGCTATCTTCCGAAGTGGAAGATCTGCTGACGCCTGTCCTCAATGAACGAATGACCCGGATGAACTCCATCTCTCCAGCCTTCAAGAGTTCGTGTTCAACACCCTCCTTCTTCTTCCGGAGTGGCTTTCTCCAAAATGGAAGATATTCTTCCATGTGTCCTCCTCAAATCAAAGGCCCAGGTCCTCTTCGGGACTTTGGATTTTGAAATTCTCAACTTCTCCATGCTCTGTTTCTCCCTGAGTGATTTATCTAGAGTCAACGATCTAACAACGGGTGTCCTCTTGTAGATCGACGACTCCCAACTACTTCGTCTATTCAAGCTTCAACGATTTCAAACTCTCTTCCTTCACTTCTCTTGGAGTGATTTCACCCCGAGATCATGATCTGCCGACATGTGTCTTCCCAGATCTGATGGCTCATATTATCTTCGGAGCTTTGGGATTCAGGAGTTTCAAACTCCTATGCACTCGTTACTCCTGGAGTGCTTTCACCCCGAGACGATGGATTTTCACCATGTGTCCCTCTGGATCTAATGGTCCAGATTCTCTTTGGCTCTTCGGGGGTCAGGCGTTTCAACTCTTACGCACTCATTCCTCCCAGAGTGCTCTCACCTGAAGACAATGAATTCCTGCCACGTGTCCCTCTTGACGATGAACGATCCCTAATCGCTTCGGGACTTTAGGACTTTGACAAGTTCGCTCTCCTATGCACACAAGGGGTTAAGGCTCGTGCACTTTACCTTGATTGAATGGTTGTCGATCCTCTGCGCTCATATCCAACGACTGGGATGTATTTCTTCTCTTCGTGCATTCCTTCTTCATATTGGACCCTGATCTAACTATCCAGATCTCTTTCTGTAGCTGATCCCACAGTTGTTGTCACTCCTCTTCCTGAGCTTGTTTTTTCTCTTGGACCTAGGAAATTCTCTTAGTATTCAAAGGTTTCTGCCTCCAAACCTTCTGCTGTGAACCCGAATGCTTTGAGTCTCGACTTATGCTTTTCATCCTGAGCTTTGGCAATGCAATTTAACCTCGGCTCTAGTGCACACTTGTGCTCTACATCCAAATTTTCACTATGCCTCTTGAGCTTTCAAATTTGTTCAGATTTCCAAGGGACTTGACCCTTCTCCTTCCTTAGAATATTTCGAGTGCCCTCCTGGCACACCCTGCGCTCTTTCTCTTGAGATTTTTTTTTAAAACTTGAAACAGGTTCACGCCTCAGCGCTCTCCTTGTGCTCGATGAAGTCTTTTCAACAATTTCTTGCAACACTCGTCTAAGTGTTGGCCTGATCCACTCTTTGCATATGTCTTCCCCTAGAGTATTCAGTAACTTTGTGAGTATCTTCCTCTGATACTCTTCTCTTTGAACTCGACAGAGAGTTCTCCTTGTGCGCACTTGTACCTACCCAATGCCCACGTGGAAGAGCTCTACAAAGCTCTCCGTGATTTTGTCTCTCTGTGCTTCCTCTGCACAGTTTACCCTCCAAGGTATTCAGTAACCTTGAGTTTCCTCTTAATTTGTGTGGTTGCTCTTGTGTGCCCTCCTGGCACGTTCTTCTCTAACTCAAAAGAGTTCAGATGCACACTCATTGCGTTGGCTACAAAGTCTCCAATACTTTGTTATGCACTCCTTGCACAGCCTAAAGAACCTAGAACAATTCAATAACTCTCAAATAGATAATGAATTCTATTCTTACCTTGCAGATGAAATCTAACTCATACATATACAACATGAATTCACAACACACACACGTATATCATTCATAGAACACAGATAACACAAATGGATATCATATGCAGAAAGAACTGCTTTCTTTCTATTAATTCAATATCTGTTTAGAAATATGTATATAAAATGGACTATTACAGAGTCTCAGTTCTTTCTCCTATTTCCTCCTCTAAGTATTTTCTAACTAACTTGTAGCTACCTCCTATTCAGTAACCTAATCTCCAGTAGCCTCATTTGGGCATGCCATGCATCTACATATACAGGAAGGTTCCTAGGGTTCCCTCCGACTACCTCTCCTATCGAGGTAACAATTAACAACTACTCAAGCTCCGTTACATTCAAGACTGAGAGTGAAACTCCTAGATCTCTCGCGATCATTCATTTTCTCAGTGTTTCCTTCTTCTTCAATCATCCGTTCAAAACAGATCTACAGAAAAGCTTGAGCTTTTAGATTCCAATTAATTTAAAGAGGCACACTATGACGCTAAGTTGTCCCTCCATGTGGGCTTTGTTGACGATGATTCTACATCATATATGCTCGGGAGATTTGGGCATATCTCCCAAATATGCCCAGAAAATATCAAATTTTCCTAGAACATCCCCAAAATCTATCTGAAAAGTCCTTGAAATCTATCTGGAATGTCTTTGAGATGACCAACAAGTTCTTGAGTCCCAAATGGAGTCCCCAACAATTTTGGTAAGTTTCCTAAGGATATCCAAGTCCCCGAAACACATGAAGGGAGGGTACGAGTCTCCTTCAACATAGCTATAAACATGATAAGTGCCTTCAAGAGAAAGCGTATTAAAAAAAAAAAAATTTATAAAAAAAATATTAATCAAAATAATAAATGTTTATCAAGATATATTGTTTTGGATAAATATATTCAAAATCTAAAAGATATGTGTGATTAGCATATGAAGTTATTTGAGTGATTATGAAGCTTTGAAATTTATCATGAACATAATAAGTAATTAATTTGATAAATTGGTAGTTAAGTTTATGATAATGACCGTGCAAGTTCTGAATTGCAAGTTTTGAAATTTATCATGAAAGTAATAAGTAATTAATTTAGTAAATCATCATGAAAAGTTGAACAATTAAATGAATTTTTATATAGACAAAAAAAACATATTCTAATGTGACTTTACTATGAAATCATAATAGCCAAAGAATGAATGTAAAAATGTGCTTAAAGTAAATCTCTAAGCAATGAATATAACAAATCTAAGAATATAATAATATGTCACGATGCAAAGCTTGTGACAACAACCTCTATAATAAGCAAATTTGTGAGACAAAATTTAAAGTGGACAAAAGGACTTTCAAAATGCAATGTTTAAGTAAAGTTTAGCGTATCCAAAGTATAAATCAGCCCAGCCCATCACTAAAATGCACATGAAATACAATTATTTGTTATTACTAAAAAAAAGTTTATTAATATAAAAATCATTAAAATAAATTAATTAAAGTTAGATTTATCAAACATAAAAAAAATAAAAAATTCTTAAATTATATTTATTAGTCTTGTGAGTATTTATTAGTCTTGTGCTGTGGGTATATTATTTATAAAAAAAATATTGAAAAAATTATCCACTTTGAAAGTATATTTGGAAACTAGGTTAAGGTAACCAATTTAAAAAGTCAGTCACGTTAATTTAAAGTAAAAATCATATAATATATATATATATATATATATATATATATATATATAATTTTTTGAATTTTTATAATTAAATAAATAAATTATAAATATTGTATTATAATGGTGTTTAAATTGATTTAAAATCAAGTGATTTGTCATTCACTTTGCTTAAAATGATTTTTCTAGTTGTAGAATAATTATATATAAATTGTAAAAATTATAATTTTGAAATTAAGGTTAAAAGAATTTTTTTGTAATTTTGAAATTAAAGTTAAAAGTATTTTTTTAACTTCTAGAATCATTATATACAAATTGTAATTTTGATATTGAAGTTAATGTTAATTTGAAATAATATTTATCAATCTAAAATTTAAAGGATAAAATTTTAGTTTAATTGGTAGTTTATTATTTTTGAATAATGCATATTCTAAAAATGAGGTTTATGTTTTTGAATGTTTCAGATCTCTTTCGAAATCTGAAAATTGTAGGAAATGGAACAATCAATTTTTTTTACAACGAGAAACCAAATCTCAAATTTGTACGAAATGGAACAATCAAATTTTTTTATAACGAGAAACACACTAAACCAACGTTGGTTTTAAACACCCTTCTTTGTAAAGCAAATCATCTCAATCTTTCATAAAAACACCTTCTTTGTAAACCCGAGCATCTCAACCTTTATGCTTGATGTTTTGGTTTCTTCGAATCCTAAAAAGTGTATAAGATATGATATTTTTTTAAACCACATTCTTTGAAAAGCCAATCATCCCAAGATTGATGCTTTGATTTCTTCAATGATATTTTTTTTAACGACCTTCTCTGAAAAGCCAATCATCCCAAGATTGATGCTTTGATTTCTTCTGAGTGTAGAAAATATAAAATATGATATTTTCTTATTCATTTCCTTTTATGGTTATAATTGACCTATTGGTTTGCAATTTTCAATTATATTTTTAAAATATTTTTTTATTAATTTATTTATGTTGGAATTGTTATTGTTTTTTTTAAAATATTTTTTATTAATTTATTTATGTTAGAATTATTATAGGTTTTTTAATACTTTATATTGTGAAAAAATTATTGTTTTTTTAATATTTAATATTTTGCTAAATTAAATTTAAATGTTGAGAAACATAAAATAAATTTAAGTAGAGATTACAATGAAAGGTAAAGCTAAAAAAATAAATTACTGATATGAAGGGTTACCTTTTATAAAGTGGTTAAGTTTAAAAACTAGAAGTAAATGGGTTGGTGTGGCTCTTATAAACTAATTTGAAGGGCTACTTTTTGATGATTTTTTTTTTTTTTTTATATAGCCTCTTAATACATTGAGAGGAAATTTGAGAGATGAATATTGTTTGTTTGTTTTTTTCAATAGATGTTTGTTTCTAAAATTTGTGTGAAAATATGTGCTAAGAAAAATATTTGAGAGATGAATATTGTTTGTTTGTTTCTTTAAACAAGACTACAGAGTAGCTTATACCTACGGCTATGTAGGTATAATGATATAAGAGTTGTACAAATGAAAATATGATATTTTTCACTGATTTGCATTAACTGTTGGTATGTATTAACCGCAATTAGTTTTATCTTTTTCCAAAAATATTGACCTTTTTTATTATGAAAATTTTATTAAATTATGATATTTTTTCCCGATCTGCATTAACTGCTAGTAAGCATTAACCTCAATTAGTTTTATCTTTTTTCAAAAATATTTACTTTTTCTATTATAAAATTTTTATTAAATTAATTAATATACTCAAATCTTAGATTCCACTAATTAAATTGTTTTCTTACTTTAATATTTTTCAAGTAATATAGGATATTAAAATCCTATATTGATATGCACTTGATCTTTATCAACCTTGTTCTTAAACATCATATTTAAAAATTATATTTATATATATGATAACTGGTTCAATACTCTTCTTTTCTTTAAACATTAAAATAGCCCAAAGTGTTAATGAAAATTGTAATCATGACAGCCACAGATTTGGTACATTGAGAGGACGTAGATTTGGTGGATTTTAAGTTATTGGGTATAATTTATGGAGACATAAATGTCCTCCGTGAGAGCTAGAATAAGACTTCACTTTATAAACTAATCACATTAGAGATAAAAGATTTAAATGGTTGAAAAAAAAATTATAATTATAATCTAACACTTTAGAAAATAGTGAGAAATTTGTGGTCAAGTATAATAATAGATGTTTGTTTTTAAAATTTGTGTGAAAATATTTGAAGAGTGATGTTGGATTTCCTTGTAACCTGCATTTACCTATGAATTTTAGTAAGCAGGCTATTATTATATAAATATATGAGATGGAATAAACTTCACCAAGAAGTAAATTGCAAGTGAAAATGAATCCTAAATATCATCGCTGAGTCTAGATGTTATAACCAAGGCAAACGTAATGTAATGAGATGAAAAATGAAAACGTCGAAACGCATCACCTACTATGTAACTTCTTAAAAGAAGTTAGAGCGGACTGCTAGATTAATGGGAAGTTAATACACTGTACTGCATCAACAAAAATAATCGGCTTTAACATTGGTTATAAAATAAATTTGGAACTCTAAATCTAGATAACAATTGCTGAAAATGAATATAGAAGTTGGCACTTTTTAACAATTACATACAAATGCATCTTTCTAGATAGTGTCATAATGCTTTAACTAAGTTAGTCTACACAAAAAATAATGCAGAAAAGGTTGCAACAAGGAAAATAAAGAAAATTAAAAAAGGCACATCGGTAATTGTATATATTATATGTAATATACATAATATAGTATTGGAGTTAAGGAATGGAAGATGATCACAATTGCTCAACAACACCACCATTAATCTGTTTCCCGTCTACTTCCTCTCCAATGTCCAGATCTTGTAGCTCTAGTAGTGTTAAAACTGGGTATGAGGTGCATATAATTATATGATTTCCTCTTCTATGGATCAAACAATGTATCATAAGCCTCATTTATCTCTGAAAAAATAGTAGTGGTTGTCTCAAGCTGTTGCAGGGGCATGACATCAGGGTGGTATTTCAGTGCCATTCTTTTGTATCCAACTTTGATATCACTGTAGGAGACACGACAACGGAAACCCAAAAGAGCATAGTGATCATTTTTTATTCTCGTGAAAGCAATATCCCTCTTCTCTTATGTTGTACAACTAGCACAAATGGTTCTTCCATTAAAGATGACAGAATCCCTTAATACCCTATTTCGAGGACTCAATAGATTACTTGAAATTTTGCTGCATGTGGGACTTGTTGGGAACATTAACCCCCCAATCCTCATAGGGGCTTGACCTCTTGGATATGAGAGTGGGGAGTTGATTGTGAGAAACCCAACTTTGGAAATCTTCATGATTTATTACTTATTTGAAAACTATGGAAACCAGGTTGTTGTCCCAACTATTTTTTGTTGCACAATTTATCTTTACTTTCAAAGGGTTTATATCAAAAAATGTCCTCAAACCCTTACTTTGATGCTGAACAAAGTCTCCATGGACGTGATGGTGCTTAACTTATACAATAAAGAGCTGATGCAGGAGCATCGCCAACAAAGCACACGCGTGGAAGACAGTTGGACGCATTAGCGCACATTTTTAAATATTTTGAATTTCAAATGATCAATGTATTAATGTGATGTCTGACAAAGTCTTTTGAGTTATGAATGTATGAAATGATCGGAGGCTGAGCCATCACGAAAGGTTGATGGGGGAATACATTTTTCTTTAATGAATCAGATCGCAATACAGATTTTGAGCTTGTGCTCTCATCTGTCTGACTCGATATTTATTGTAATAAGTGTTAAGTAGTTGATAGCATTCAATTCCATTAAGATAACATAGAGTAGTTGGAAGGAAGAACTCAAGAGAGTCCCTTTGTATAAATATCTGTAATATTTCCTAGTAGTGGTTATTGATAGTAGTTGTTGATGACTAGCTTTTATGTAGATAGAGGAGAACCGAGCATTTGTTGAATCTATCTTGCATAGACTAAGAAGTAGCGAAGAATAGTGTATGTATGTATACAAGTTTTAGTTGGATGAATATGACAGATATATTGCCCCAAATGTGTCTATCTGAATGAATGGTAGAGTTTATGTTGTTTTTCAATTCTCTGTTAGTTCTGTTCTTGAATCCATGACTGCATTTTCTTTGTTGAAAGTATAAATCATTTCTAGGAGTAGATATGTTTCAATTGTTTCTTTTCATTGAATGAATTCAAGGTGTGCATAGTGTTCGCAAGGAGTGCGTGAATTAGTCTGTTTCGACTCAGAATATCAAAAGAGATAATGAGAATTTGTGTGTCCTCAAGGAGTGCATGACATATTTTTCACTCAAAAGCTCAGGAAGGATAGCGTGATTCAATCACGAGAGATAGAAGC
>JZKD02S1689972.1:361189-394679 GCA_000966675.3 Picea glauca
ATAAATTTGGAACTCTAAATCTAGATGACAATTGCTGAAAATGAAGATAGAAGTTGCCGCTTTCTATTATTTCATGGAGTTCAAATTCCATAACGAAATTAAAATACCAGGATGTCCGTCTCCTTCTTACTACAAACAATATATAGCTGAACTTAAATCTCTATCTTCTAGGAAATCTGTAGTTGTGAGCCTCCAACGACTATAATTAAGAACTTGAACTTTAAAAACCAGAGGTGGAAACTGAGAGCAATGAACTAATCAAACTAAGATAGAATTGACTAACACAATATCCTACATGCTCTTTCATTTATATATAATCCCCCTTTATTCTTGGCCATCTCCTGGCCATAACGGTGAGGAGCAGTAGCAGATATCACGAGTCCCGGCACTCATAAAAGGTAGCATGGGCAGGGCTGACTCCACCAACCTCGTTCCAGTTGCTATACTTGACAACATACTGGTCTCCGCCTGGCGCAAACGGCCGCTTCAAATTCACAATCTCATCTCCAAGGAAGTAGCCAGAAACCTCAATGTCTACTCCCTTAGCATTGCAATATTTACAACGGTTTTCCACAATAATCATATAGTGATATAAATTATCAGCTCCGTTGTTGTTGCTGTTGCTGCAGCTGCTGGCATCACTCTCCACAAAAACTGTCACAATGTCTTTCAACTGGCATCTCCCTTCAACACCACGAGCATCAGTAGGTTGAATATCCGACGATGTCACCCCTGAAACAGATAATTAACAACTCAACGCATCGACAATTAACCAATCAGCAATGATTGTTGTTGAATTTGGTGACAACTAATTAATTTGATCTTATAATTTAGCGTTGGTTGTAACTAATAACTAATGAGATTACATTTAATATAATAATCAGTTTTCTGTGTAAATGTATATAAATTTATGTAAGTCAATAAATGCAAAAGACAAATGAGATGAGGATGTGAGAGAGCTTGCAAGTCTGCTGCAATCTCTATGATCTGAACAATAAAACAACCTGTATCTCTGCTTGGTGGATGTAGCCCAGCATTTAGATGAACCATCTAAAATTTCTGTGTTTCTTATCTATGTGATTGTTAATTATCATATATGAATTATATTTTATTTTAAACTTCGATATTTTGAACATTGAAAGGATCAAATAGAATGAAATATGAACGTCAGAATATATTTAAAAGTATAATGGCTTTCTTGACAGCCAGATGAAGCCAGTGTAACGATGAATTTCTACTAATTGAGTTCAACTGCACAACCATATATCACTGTGTGAAATTGTTACCTGTTGGATGCAGTACTTGCGCCATAGCAGTTCCGGTGATAAGCAGAAGCAAAAATACAAGTTCAAATTTTATAACATCCCTGATAAAATCCATCTCTTCGGGCTCGCTGTGTTGGTCGTCGAAATCCCTTCCATTCTACATCTATTAAATAATGAGAGGGATCAAGCCAAACCAGGATTAAATCTTTGGCCCCTGAGTTAGAATCGAATTCACGTCGTTGTTGGAAAAAACCTTTCCGTGAATTGAGCCACAATATGCACGCCCTTGTTGCTATCACTGCAAGAATTATCCGTGATTGAGCAGAAAGTAAAGGGCTAGGGTGTCGGTGCGTTGAGATATGGTCTTGACCGCTTCTGTAATATTCAATATTGTTAATGCTGCAGCATATTCACATCTTTTCCATTATTACAGTGGAGGAGGTCAACGACAATGGAGTTCCTTTTGATTCTAATAATAATGTTGGAAAGTGACATCTAACGGTTAACATGTTCCCTGGACTGTCTCGGAAGACAACCGTAGCCTCTACGTCGGATGAGGTAGTAAGCGTGGCATCGACGTCGAGTCTGTCTCTAGGTTATATAGAACTCAGCAAGAAATCTCATTTGAGTAAGAGGTTTATATGGGGACGTTTGTAGATGACACAAATATATATTAAAACTAGCATACCCCAAAGTGGGGGAAAGGAAAAATGAATGAGGGTGGCTATGTTGTAAAAAAACAAAGGATTTTGTTTCCAGATGGAAAAAGGATGGATATTTCAAAATGATTTATAGAGAGGGTAAATGTAAGTGAACATATGATGGGAGGATGTCATATTAAAGGCTGTGAAATACTTATTTATCACTAAATTAATTTCAATTGGTGTTTCTAATTTCCTTTAAGAAATATTAGAATATAAAAAAATGAAGGCTTGTTATGTAGTAGGGGATTTTTGTTGGTCATTGGTACAGTAGAGGTAGAAAATCATTGGTTCAGATGAGATCCATAGTCCAATGTTCATGATGTCATCACCTCAACAATTTTTAATCATTGTTTTGGCCATTTCTTGAACTTTATCAAAGAGCTTATAACCCTTAATTGTTATTTGTATTATCAATAAAGTAGAATCCTATAGCTTGAGGTTTGAATCTAAGAGAGATTACGATCACAGGTTAAAAGAAAGAGATAGAAGTTATCATGCATTTCCATCCTACCTAACCATGACTTCCTTCACAATTCCAACATACCCACCCAATTCAAGTAGGTGGCAAAAGGTTGTTTAGATTTCACTCTATTTGTCAAAAATGTCTTGCCATGAAACACATTTTTTGTGTTCTCTTTGGATGGAAGTGGCTAAAGTTCCTCCCCCTATCTCCATAATGGCTAAAGATAACTAAAAGTTCAGTGGCATAAGATTGATTTATCATGTATACACATTGTATTCTTAGAGGTAGTAGAAAATTTTGATTGGATCTAATATACGATGTGCTTACCTTATGAGTGAAAAAAAATATAAAATTGAATTCCATTTTCTTGCATTTTAACCCCAAATATTTTTTTGAAAATGAATAAAAGAAATAAGATTTTATCCCACCTACCTTATGCTTTCTCTTATTAAATATGAATAGTTACTTTGTTGTATTTTGTTAAAGAAAGTGTGTCCCAAACTTTTTCATGCTTGTATAGAAAATTTGTCACATCAATAGCTTTGTCATGACTTTGTTGATTGTAGTTAGTAAAGATAGCACATGGTCAATTGCATTACGTCTAGAAAACATGTATGTAATCATCCTCCATGTTCTTGTTTCAAGGATAAATTATTTGCCACATGTATGAGATTTTATATTGCTTATCATCTTTCTTATGACGTAAAATTTTCCATCCATGAAAAACCCCAAACAAAGCTTTGAGGGGAATAGATAGTTAGTAGCGTTTTCCAAGTGCCCTATTTTAAATTATAAAATTTTACAGAGTTAACCACACGCATATTTGCATCACAACTTACTACTATGATCACAATTTTCCTATATCTAGAAAAACCAAACAAATGCTAGAATTGATTCATCAACATTCCTTATACCAATTTTGTATCAAAATATTGTTCCTCCATATGACAAATCCTAACACCTCCCTCCCCAAAAAATGCAACTTAGTTCCAACTACCAAAGACTCATTGTGTGCATAAATAACACACTCATTAGTCGACATCCTCGACAAATGTACCAAATGTTTCCCTGTGGGATCAAATGCTTCTAATCGTTCCATATTGCATGCCAAGTAAATACATTGCTCCAAAATTCCAAGATGTCTCCTCAAAACATAAAGCTTTCTTTTTTGAACAAGTGAATCAAACCTTTGATTCACTAAAGCCAATGCACCATAATCCTATCTTGATGAGCATTCAAGGAATATAACCTCGATATTGTCAACATAGAGACTTAGATAATATAATTATAAGACCTGTAATACCCCAAGAATGAGCCCTGGTTGTAATTATGAATGTAACATGTTTTGTAGGCTAGTGAGCGAAGTATTTTTAAGCTGGTAGGCTTATGTGTTGATTAGGCTGGGAGCCTAGATGTTAAAGGCCAGGAGCCTGTTTAGCACATGTAAATATTCATATTATTAATATAACAACATCGTTGTGTGTATATCGACCACAAATAAAGAGTATGGGGGACTGAACTCCATTAGGTTAGGCAAGGGAGGAGGCTAAGAGATTGAGGAAAAAGGGCTAAGATTAGGAGCCTAATAGAATGATATATTATTTTTCTAAAAGTTGTAAAGAGGATATTAATTTATCCTAAGTTCCTTTAGGGAGAGGAACAAGTTCCAAGTGGGGGGAACATGCTCCTAGAGAGCCAAGTGTCATCCAAAACACATGCATATTTATGGTGGGGCGTTCTCACCATTCTGACCATTTTGACAATTCTCACCATTTTTCTGGGACCATTCTAACCAGGCTAGCCATCCATTACCCCAATTGACAAGCGTACTCAACAAGCACAAAGTAACCCTGGATCACTATTGTGGAATTCCTGAAACACCCCGAACCTCTGCAACAAGACGAATTGATACCCTCGCTACACTTGGACCTTGGGGGTTGCCTGTGTTTTGTCATGTCTGTACCATTTCCCATGTCCAAGTTTTGTTGCTGCCATCACCATGCCCATCTGTTGAGGAGAGAGAGAGAACAAGCGGGTTGTTAGGCGTGTGGATAGAAGAAGAAGGTTGTCGGGCCTATGTGAAACTCTCTCTAGGTGAGAGAGTGTGACGAGGAAGTGATTTGTCTTGGAGGGATTCCAGTAACAACTACAGAGCTCGCAGAATTTCTGATTTGGCCTATTGCTGAAGTCCCAGAAAGGGAGGTGTAGTGGCCGATGGACTATGTGACAGTGAAGGTGTACACTCTTGGGGTGGGATAGGCATGTGGGGACTAAGAGTCTGTGAGTTGTGGGCGTAAGTGCCTCCTTGGAGGAAATCCTTCCCGTTGTACTATGCAACTTCCTATTGTCCCTTCCTAGTGTAGGAATCCCTTGCCCCGTGGATTTTAGTCTCAATTCGGCGGTGACCCACTATTGAGAGTGATGAGAAAAATGGTCTAAGGCTGGGAGGTTCATGAAAGGTGTGCACGTAGTTTGTGTACTTCAATTAAGAGATAAGTATATTTTCTGTACAAAATGGTTAAATGATGTATTTTAGTGCATGTCTGTGATTCTTTTAATGTTATAATGTGTTTTGATGTATGTATGTTTTCATGTTATCTCTATTTATTGTTGTTAAGTTTATATGTGAATATTTTCGCAAAAGATGTTTACTCAATGATGATGCTCGATCTGTTGGTGGTTGGGAACGTTACAAATTGGTATCATAGCGTTTTTTGGAGTAGCATGGGCCATCTTGGGTGGTCGAATATGTTACATAATGGTATAAGAGCCAAGGTTTCAACACTGAGCCTGGATAGGCCATGTTAGTGGAAGTTGACGCAAAAGTTTTGAAAAAGAATTGTTGTCGAAATAGACAAAATTCAAGTTCAGAGCCATGATTTCAACATTGATCCTGGATGGGGCGGATAAGTTGAACTAATGAAGCAAAGGTTTCAGAGTGAATTGTTGTCGAGAGGGAAAAAATTCAAAGTTTAGAGCATTCTTGAGTGTCAGGAAGGCGTCGTGTGAACACTTGGATTGTATTCAGAAGCTCAAGAAGTATAGTAGTTCAAGAAAAACTACAGAGGAAGGATACCACCGCAACCATGGTATTGTGCCACAAAGTTTATAATTTATACTATAGGATCTATTTGGGAGAAGGAATATCCTTCACAACCGTCAAATCTGGGAGAAGGAGCATGGTGGCTAAGCACCAAAGCCCTTCAGGACTTTGCTACTCCAACTGTTTGAAGTTATTTGTCATAAAAGGGAGAAAAAGCGTCAAAGCTCCGAAGTCCCAGAAGGGATCTATGCTGTAGATCCAGGGAAAAGTGCTTGACCATTGGATCGACTGAAGACATATCAGAGTTGTTAGATCGAGTCAAGAGAAAGAGGTAAGGCACAATGGTGATGAACAAATCTTAGCCATCAGATCTACGCAGAAGTGATTATGAGCCGTAGATCTCACAACTGTTCAGAAGTTCAACACTTCGGAAGAAAGGGAGCGTGCTAGTGTGAAATATTCCTAATCCCAAAGTCTCGAAGTGACGTGACTTGTTGACGTCACCTGGGATGACGTGGACACATGAGATATGTGCCACATGTCTGTGAGTTAATAACTTTTGGAAGATTGAAATTCCAGTTAGAACGTGACACATGTCACCCATATGATTGGGCCACGTGTCCTATTATAGTATTTATCCACGTGGCACTCCTCTCGAGCATGGGTAGTGGGGCCCCTAATGAATACATAAAGTATTTAAAACCTCAGCGAAGAAATTAACTAGATCGGACGCAAGATAAATTGACCCCACTAGGCGCGTGGCGCTAGATCGTGAAGTCTGGAGACTTGGTACTTCAGAGGAAAGGTGTTACAATTTGCATTGAGTAAAGAACTTTTCGAAGGCTAGAGTTAATATCAACCGTTGGTCACAGGGAATGCATGGCATAATATCCCCAGGTCCAGAGACTTGACACTCCGGAATAAACGGTTCATGATCAAGTGGGAGGAAGAAATCCCCGAAGTTCTGTAGCACCGAAGTGATGTGACGTGATGACTTCACCGGTGGTGACGAGGAAGTATTCAAAGATTCTCATTTCGAGAGATTTTGGGTGTATGGATGTGAAATCCTCCGAAGTCCCGAAACCCTAATGCTCAGAAGTCCCATAGCCAAAAAGTCTCGAAGCTGGAGTTCTGTAGTAAATATCAACAGTTGGATGTTGGAGAGTCGAAGACCATTGATCCACCCCACTTTGTGAGTTTTCCAATGCATCACTTTGGGATATTTTTTGTGATGTGTGAAAAGGGGAAACCTCTGAATCTCCGGAGCCCCGAAGTTTCAAGACTCTAGATAAGTGCCCAACTATTAGCACGTGGTCACAATTGTGGTCACATGCGAATTAAGGGCTGAAGGAAAAGGGGATAGCACCTGAAAGTGAATTGTAGAACAAAACAAGGCTCAGAGGTAGAGTCGCGGGGATTCTTGATCAACTAAAGACCCGCAGAAAATGAAGTTTGATATTATTTTGTTGAATCATATTGTTTAAGTTATTCTGGAAAAAATTAATAAGGATTGATAGCGTGACAAAATTCGGTTAGCTACACATTTTGCAGAGGTAGCAATTGTCAGAACTAGACCGAATTGTTACATAGTGCAGAGAAATGGAGGAGGCACGGGACACTTACAGTCAAGAGGATTAGGTTAGAGGAATGGATGTCCATTTGGGATTTTAAGGAACAAACTCCAATGGGCACGAAGAAGAAATCGATAAAGACATGGGCATGATGAAAATCATTAAAGTATTGCAAAAGATGTCCAAATTTACCAAGCAGATAACGAAATGTTTAAGAGAGCCAAGGAGAAACATGAAGATTTCAATATGAATTTGATGTGGAGCCTGGAAAGAATTGAAAAGAAGTTGGATAAAGAAAGTGGATCCAACAAATTAAGGAGCCACAGGTCCCCTGATGTGGAAAGGAGAGAAAGAAATGGTAACATACATCACCAACACCCCCAAAGGAATTTCAAAAGGAAGCCACACAGTAGTTCAATACCATCTCCTAGTAGAAAGCATAGGAGATCTGAAGTGGATGAACTGAAGAGTGATATGAATAATATCAAACCTCCTACTTTTGATGGAGATTACCAGAAAGATGAAGATGTCGAGACATGGCTACTTGACATGTGGAAATATTTCCAATTGCATAATTATTCCTCTCATGCAAAAGGAAGAATTGCAATCTATTAGCTGAAAGGAAAGGAATCCATGTGGTGGGATCATCTTGTGCAAGTGCAACACATCAAAGAGAAGGATGTCACATGGAAGGAATTCAAGAAGCATTTTGAAAATAAGTACTTAAACAAGAGATACTATGACAAAAACATGAAAGAGTTCTTTGAACTTAAATTGGGCAGTACGACTATAGATGAATATATAAGGAGATTTATAGAGTTGTTGAAGTATGTCCATTTCATTAAGGATGAGACAGTCAAGATCCAGAGATATTTGAGTGGGCTGCCATCTTTTATCAGTGACAAAATCTAGTATGATGATCCTAAAACTATGGAAGAAACCATAAGGAAGGAAAAGTGTTTATATGATTAGCATAGGGGAAACCCAACTTTCCAAAGAGCTTGGGAAGACAAGAGGAAGTTTAAGAAGTAGCAAAGGCATAAGGGGAGCAAGCCACAATTTTTCAGAAATAGTCCTCAAGGACAACTAGTTTTGAGGGAGCCCATGATGGATGAAGTAGGTGGGAAAAGGCCAAGGAAAACACCTATGCAATGTTGGGCCTGTAATGGAGATCATAAGTATAGATATTTCCCTCACAGAAAGGACAAGGTAAAATTTGTTCACAATGTTTAGCAAGTAGAAGCAATGGAGGACATGGAAAAAAGAGTACCAAGGATCTATGTAGCCTTGGCCAACAAGCAAGTTGAGTTTCAATCACACATGATTGAAGTCGAAGGTATGATCAATAACCATGCCTTTACTATTTTAATTGATTCAGGGGATAGTCATAGCTATATATATCTTAAGGTAGTGGAAAGATTTCAATTGCAAAGAAGCAAGCATGAGAAATCTTGGCTGGTACAGCTAGCTACAGAAGCAAGGAGAAAGGTTGTTGAGTTGGTTAAATCATGTCAAGTGGGCATGAATGGACTGAGTACGAAGGCAGATTTGAACATATTTCCTTTGGGATCATATGATTTCCTAATTGTTATGGATTGGTTGGACCAACACCATGCCATATTAGACTGTCATGACAAGGCATTCACCTACCTGGATGAGGAAGGAAATTGAAGAGTAGTCCAAGGAATCCCTAGAGAAGTTACTGTCCGGGAAATCTCATTAATGCAGCTGAAGAAGTGTTACAGGAAGGGCTGCCAAATATTTGCAGTCCATATGGATGAAGCACTTAAGGATAAGGTGCCAAAACTGGAGGATAATATAGTCTTGAAATATTTTGAATATTTGTTCAAAGAGATACCAGGGCCACCTCCAAAGAGAGATATTGATTTCTCTATAAATTTGATGCATGGGGCATGTCCAGTATCAAAGACTCCCTATCGGATGAGCACGTAAGACCTGAAAGAGATGAAAATGTAGCTTGAATAACTTTTAAAGAAGGGGTACCTACACCCAAGTGTGTCACCTTGGGGTGCCCAAGTGTTATTTGTGAAGAAGAAAGATTAGACTTTGATATTATGTATTGACTTCAGGAAGTTAAATAAAGTAACTATAAAGAACAAGTATCCTCTACCAAGGATCGATGATCTCTTCGATCAGTTGAAGGATGCAAGGATATTCTCAAAGATAGATCTCAAGTCGGGATACCATCAGGTAAGGATTAAAGATGAAGACATCAACAAGACCGCCTTCAGGAAAATGTATGGTCATTATGAGTTCACAGTGGTGCCATTTGGGTTATCAAATGTACAAGTTGTTTTCATGTGCTTAATGAATGGTGTTTTCCGAGAATATTTAGACAAGTTTGTCATTGTCTTTTTGGATGACATACTTGTATATTCCAAGACAAAATAAGAGAACGAGCAACACTTGAGGATGGTGTTACAGGTTCTAAGAGAGCACCAACTGTTGGCTAAATTGAGCAAGTGCTCATTTTTCCAAAATTGAATCCACTATTTGGGGCATATAATATCCAAAGGGGGAATAACAGTAGACGCTGAAAATATTGAGGCCATTAAAGGGTGGGCATCACCTAAGAATGTGAAAAAAATCAGATCCTTCATGGGTCTATATGGTTACTATAGGAGATTCATTGCAGGATTTTCGAGGATTGCTCACCCAATCACTTCCTTGCAAAGAAAAGGGATAAAGTTTCAATGGACAAAAGAATGTGAAAAGAGCTTCTGACAATTGAAGTAGTTGTTAACCAATGCTCCAATTCTGAAGATTGCATATCTGAATGAAGAATTTGTGGTTTGCATAGATGCATGCAAAGAAGGACTGGGTGGAGTCCTCAACCATAATGGGTTTGTGATATGTTTTGAATCCAGGAAATTGAAAGAGCATGAAAGGATCTACACCACTCATGATTTGGATTTGGAAACCATAGTACATGCCTTAAAAAAATGGAAGCACTACCTTATGGGAAAAAGTTTTGAGTTGAGAACAAACCATAATGTTCTGAAATATTTGTTTGATCAGCCTACTTTAAATTCCAGGAAGAGCATATGGCTGGGATTCCTCTGTGAGTTTGACTTTGATATCAAGCACATAAAAGGAAAGGGGAACAAAGTGGGTGATGAACTCAACATGAGAGTGCATGAAATACATGCTAAAACCATCAACATGTATAAAACCGATCTTAAAGACATAATTTTGGAAGTCGCAAAAGCAGATATGTAGTACATGGAAATGGTAACAAAGTTACAACAAGGTAAGATGCTACAAAAAATAGAGTATTATAGATTTGAGGTTGATGGAATACTCATGTAAAGGAACATAATTTATGTACTCAGTTCTCATGAATTGAGGAGTATGATCTTGAAATAGATGCATAATGTGCCTTATTCTAGGCACCCTGGATATCAGAAAACAGTGGTAGCAGTCAAGAGCCATTACTATTGGCCAGGAATTAAGAAAGAAATTGCAGAGTACATTTCCAGATGTATGGAGTGTCATAAGGTCAAAGATGAGCATGGACACCCAGCTGGGTTGCTACAACCATTACCTATCCCTGAGTGGAAGTGGGAAGTGGTGACAATGGATTTCATCACAGGATTACCCAGAAAAAACAAGCAGTTTATGATTTCATCATGGTGGTGGTGGATAAGATTACAAAGGCTACCCATTTTATTCCATTGAAGACTACTCAGAAGGCAACTAATGTTGTTGATATTTATATGAGGGAAGTAGCATGATTGCACAGTATTCCCAAGACAATTGTGTCTGACAGAGACCCAAATTTTACCTCAAAGTTTTGGAGAGGATTATTTAAGGGGATGAGAATGAGCCTGAACTTAAACAAAACTTATCATCCTGAGCTTGATGGACAAATAGAAAGAGTAAATCAAGTGATAGAAGATATGTTAAGAATGTATGTGATGGAAAAACCATCAAGATGGGAAGACTACGTACACTTGGTAGAGTTTGCTTACAACAATGGGTACGAAGCATCACTAAAGATGAGCCCATTTGAGGCACTTTATGGTAGAAAGTGAAACACACCAATAAGTTGGGACAACCGAGCTGATAGAGAAATAATTAGGCCAGAGTTGCTCAGGGAAAAGGAAGATCAATTGTTAAATATTAAAAAGAATTTGAAGGGTGCCTAAGATAGGCAGAAAAGATATTCTGACAAAGGAAGAACCCACAAAGAGTTTAAAGTGGGTGATCATGTTTTCTTGAAGGTGAAAGCCATTAGAAGTTCCTTGAAGTTCGAAAACTGTTCCAAGTTGGCAACCAGATATTGTGGACCGTTTGAAATTCTAGAAAGGATTGGACTAGTAGATTATATGCTTGCATTGCCTGCATGCGTGACTATTCATAATATATTTCATGTCTCATTACTCAATAAATATATACCCGATATTAACCATGTGATTGATTGGAATGTGATTCAGGTAGAGAAAGAAGGCGCCTTACAAGTGCATTCGGTGTGCATATTGGACTGGAAGAGCAAGTAGATCCAGAATCGATCCATAAGGCTTGTAAAGGTCCAATGGACCTGGTATGGTCCTGAGGACGCAACATGGGAGTACAAAGATTCTATGTAGGCAAAATACTCGCATATTTTTTAAGATTTTGGAAATCTTGCTGATGATGTGTAATTAAGTTTCATTGAGGACAATGAAAAAATAAGGGGAGGGGATTGTAATACCCCAAGAATGAGCCCCATTTGTAATTATGAATGTAATTTGTTTTGTAGGCTGGTGAGGAAAGTAGTTATAAGTTGGTAGGCTTATGTGTTGATTAGGCCAGGAGCCTAGATGTTAAAGGCCAGGAGGTTGTTTAGTACATGTAAATATTCATATTATTTATATAACAACATCGCTCCATGTAGACTGACCATGAACAAAGAGTATGGGGGACTGAACTCCACTAGGTTGGGAAAGGGAGGAGGCTAAGAGATTGAGGAAAAAAGGCTAAGCTTAAGAGCCTAATAGAATAATATATTATTATTCTAAAAGTTGTAAAGATGATATTAATTTATCCTAAGTTCCTTTAGGGAGAGGAACGAATTCCAAGTGGGGGGAACGTGCTCTTGGAGAGATAAGTGTCATCCAAAATGTATGCAGATTTATGGGGGGGTCATTCTCACCATTCTGACAATTCTAGAAATTCTCACCATTTTTTTGGGACCATTCTAACCAGGTTGGCCATCCATTACCTCGATTGACCAATGCACCCATCAAGCACACAGTAACCTTGGATCTCTATTGTGGAATTCCTAAAAGAAATTGAACCCGTTCAATAAGATGAATTGATACCCTTGCTCCACCTGTACCCTGGGGGTTTCCTGCATTTTGTCATGTCTGTACCATTTACCACATCCATATTCTGTTACTTTCATCACCATGCTCGTGTGTTGAGGAGAGAGAGTGAAGAAGCGAGTTGTCAGGCCCATGGATAGAAGAAGAAGGTTGTCAGGACTGTGTGCAACTCTCTCCAGGTGAGAGAGTGTGCTGAGGAAGTGAGTTCTCTTGGAGGGAGTCCAGTAGTAGCTATAAATATTAGATAATTCTTGATCCAACCTATTGTTGAAGCCTTGGAAAGGAAGGTGTAGCAACTGATGGACTATGTGACAATGAGGCATACACTCCTGGGGTGAGATAGACATATGGGGAATGAGAGTCTATGAGTTGTGGGCGTAAGTGGATCCTTGGAGGAAATCCTTCTTGTTGTACTATGCAACATCCTATTGTCCCTGCCTTACTTAGGAATCCCTTTCTCGGTGGAGTTTAGTCCTAGCTCGGGGGTGACCCACTGCTGAGAGTGATGAGTAGCGTGGTCTAAGGCTGGGAGGCTCGTGGAAGGTCTACATGCAGTTGGTGTACTTCAATTAAGAGATAAGTATATTTTATGTACTCAATGGTTAAATGATTTATTTTAGTGCATGTCTGTGATTCTTGTAATGTTATCATGTGTTTCGTTTCATGTATGTTTTCATGTTGTCTGTATTTATTGTTGTTAAGTTTATATGTGAATATTTCCACAAAATATGTTTACTCAGTGATGATGCCCAACCTATTGGTGGCTGGGAATGTTACAAATTTGTATCAGAGCATTATCTGGAGTAGCATGGCCCAACTTGGGTGGTCGGGGATGCTACAATATACCTCACAAGATCCCCCCTATTTCTACCCAAAGTAGTAGTGAGACTTTGATGGACAAAGGACATAGAATGATTATGTAGGCATTCAATGCTATCATAATGGAAAGTACGACAATATTTATATAACTAACATGAAAGACGAGGCTTCTTAAAATTGCTTCCTTCACTTAAAACAAATTACCAGTTAAGAGGAATTGACATAAAAATGTTAAGTCTTAGTTAAATTATTGGAAAATAAAAAATAAGTAACTTTTTAAAATATTCATACCATTAAAAATAATATTATATATAAATTTAAGGAGAAAGTGTAATAGGATAAAAAAATTGAAGCCCCGAGGATTAGCTTGATTGGTCTAGAGCCAGACGTGATTTTTCATTCTTATTGTTGGTCACAAGTTTGTCTCTCTTGATTTTCCCTGGGGGAGGCCCCATAATTAGGACTTAAAATTTACCCCATTTACCATCCACGAAATGTGATATTTTATTTTGGTTCATTCATCCAATCGAGGGATAAATTCCAATCAAAACACACAATGCAAAGGAGTTGGCAAGGGCGGGTATTAAGTCAAATTATTCTCTTGGATTTAAGGTAAGATCCAATTCAAAAAATACTCCAACATTCTCTACCTTTTGAGGATGACCTGATCAATTGTGAAAACTGAAAGGCCCAAGGATTTCAAGGTCTTGAGGTTCCCCAGCTCTAGAGGAATTGGTCCAAAGAGGCTATTCGCTTGCAAAAAAAGTGTATCTAGATTCACCAGATTACCAATCTTTAAAGGAATGGGACCAAATAACCCACACTCTAACATATCCATATGAATAAGATTCGTAAAATTCCCCACTTTAGGAGGTATTCCACCATTAAATTCATTGTAATATCCCATATAAATATTTTGAAGTTGATGCTGATTTCCCAATTTTCTTGAAACATTTCCTCTCAGTTCATTTCTAGAGACTATTGTTGATATTATGGTAGCTGCGGGAGGTATTTACCTCCATGTGAAAACCTAATGAGAATAGAATATTCCGAGAAGCAATAAAAAACCCTAATGAGTTGGCTAATAACCCTAGAAGACAAGTCGACTCAAGAGGATAATTTGTATTAGGTTATTAGCCTCCAAGAGAAGAAGTCGGCCAGACGAAATATTATATACTAAGTAAATAGGCACCCATAATGAGAAGTTGTCCCAGGTAGTTAGCCAAAATTAGTATAAATACATGAGGCCAATCTTCATTTTGGCAGGCATTCTCAAAACTGCAGAGCTCACTTGTCTGCACTACAATTAGCCAGTTTGTGTGCAAGTTTGGGGGAGAAGATGTCGGTGCAATTGTTGCGGCTAGAAGATTATGTTTTGTCTTGAACTATCTATTGGTTATGGTTTGGACTATCTGATCAACTCTTGTTTGGTGCGCTATCCTTGGAGAAAGGTGCACTACCCTTTGTTTGGCTATCTAGCCTAAGGGTTGCTTCCAGAGTGATTCTTTGTCAAGGTTAAGGTGATCGGAGGGTGTTGGGTGACAATAGTGATATTGTTTATGGTAAAATGATATTGGTTATGGGCCCACACCTCCTTCATTTAATCTAACCACTGGAAGGGAGCATATCCATAAGGATATTAAGCTCGTTGAAGAACTGTCGCTAGGGTTTCTAGCAGGAGAAGTCACCAAAAGCACTACCGCTAGGGTTACTAGTAGGTGCAGTTGTAGAAACCCTAACCCTCTCATTGAGGAACCTTAAGTGAAGGGATTGACCTAGTTTCCAGATAGACTAGTGTGCCCTATCCTAGTGCATATCTTGGTACTCTTAGCAAACCAAGACGTCAAGTTTGAGTTTTTGGTCAAAATCTAGGCTTGACCAAATCAAAGTAGCCACTACTTACTCTATGAAGTCAGAAAATAAGTTAGATGGAGATTCTAACTTCATATCATGGAAGACAAGGATTGACCTCATCCTTGCCAATAATAAAGTGCTAGATATCGTGAAAGGAAAGATCGTGGAACCAGATTTTGAAGAAGGAAAAGAGAAGGAACCACAAAACATTGCAGTTATGGAGAAGCTCAAAGACGGTGATATCAATGTCATGAGTATCATAGTGGAATCTATAAAATACCACTTGATACCCTACATATCCCATCTTGATTCATCGAAGAAGATGTATGATACCCTAACAAACCTCTTCTTAGTCAGAAACATTGAACAAGTAATGAGTCTGAAGAATGGGCTCTATGACATGAAGATGAATGATGACGACAACATAACATCATACTTTGTGAGGATATCTCATTTAATATATCAACTACAATATATTGAAGATATCATCTCAAAGAAGGAACTGGTAAATATAGTACTCAATGGTCTTCCCAAGACATGCGATGCATTTGCCACAAGCATGAACACAAGGAAGGAGTATCCTACATTTGAAGAACTTTGGACTTGCTGTGTGTAAGAAGAATCAAGGATTAGTGCAAAAGAGAAACCTCAAATGAAATAAGATGATCAATCCTTCACAACAAGATTCAAGAATTTCAGGAACAAAAGGAAGTTTGGCTCAAGGAAGAAGCCAAATCAAGAGAAAGATATGTCAGAAATAGAATGCTTCAACTATCACAAATACGGTCACTACAAGAATCATTGTCCCAAGATAAAGAAAAGGAAGAAGACACACGAAGCATCAGTTGCCAAAAAAAAGGAACCTACAAAGAGGACTAAGCAGGATGAAAAAGACTTCTTCTTCTGAGACAAGGTAACAATACTCTTCATAGTTCTTGTATATACCATGTTTTCTGTACATATATTGCATATCTATTTTCTAGAAGATAATATGTTCCAATATAAGAACAATAAGATTGTTATCACTATGACTACAAGACAAGAAAATACACATGAAAGGATGAAGTACATCAACAAACCTTGGTACCAATTCATGTGGAAGTTATTACAGAAGTAACAACTAAGCATGAATCATCAATCAAGAGGAAATTAGAGTAAGACTTATGACACTTTACAAGAAGGCAATAAGGATGCAGACGAAAGCGTGGATTATGTTAGATGGAAGGAGTCGATTATATACTTCCAAAAGAAAAACATGCACTCATACATGAAGCAAGGATTAGGAGGGAGATAATCCTATTATCCATTGAAGATGATGAAGTATATATCCATGGTAGTAGCCATGAAAATAATTATGTGTTCAGTTTGACTTTAGAAGAAGTCTTCTTTGAAAAAAAGCCTAAAAGTATCCTTGGTTGTCCATCCACATCTGTGATTCTATGATGAAATAAAGAAGTGAAATTTTTAGGGCATGGAATCTATAAGAAACTCCATGGATCCAAGAAGCTAAAGCAAAACATGTGAAGAACATGAAGATTCCAAGAAAGAAAGAAAAGA
The DNA here is from genome assembly GCA_000966675.3 of Picea glauca. Classification (NCBI taxonomy): domain Eukaryota; kingdom Viridiplantae; phylum Streptophyta; class Pinopsida; order Pinales; family Pinaceae; genus Picea; species Picea glauca. The sequence continues at coordinate 377,793 of JZKD02S1689972.1, forward strand.
TAGAACAACCAGTCATTGTATCGAGAATCACAAGACTATCAGCCTGATATGAACTCACCAAAACACAATCAAGCAGAGGAAATGAAAAGTGTGATGAAGAACAATGTAGGGAAGACTTATGAATGCAAGCATTGTGAGATCTAGAACTAGAAGTTTTCCCAGATGGATGGAGAAGACTATGATGATTGTTTGCTCCAAGTAAACCAGACATACCTCTACATGAGCCAATATATCGTTCGCAATATCCATGGGTTGGAGTTTACATGTAGAGCAACCTGAAGGATTTGACGTATACTAGAAAGACACCCCTGTATGCTGATGGAATAAGACAACTTGGTGAAGAACAATGCACAACAAAAGCATGGTGAAGACTTTCTATATCAAAGATATTGTATTAGAATGGTTACTCAGAAGCTCGGAATGATGGATAACTAATCCATGACAAACTCTCATGATGGCAGAAGATGTACCACTTGGATATGTTCCAGTATGAACCTTGCCATGATGTTATGAACTAGCAGGAAACCAAGAGGAATCCAACAATGATATACTTTATTGATCAGAGCTATATGAATACTTTAGAGAAGACCAGTGTTCTAGAAAGACCAAAGTACATTTAAGAACAAGCATTACATTCTCTAGAAAAGAGAAAGTGGTTCTCAAATATATATCTCCACAGATGAGCAGATAAGAAGACATTTTGGTAAAGCCTATATCCCAGATGAAAGAGTTTGTGTACTCAAGATGGAGCTCATGGAGACGACTTCGTTATTGAAAAAGGAAGAGATGACTCCTAGGTTGGGAGGGAGCACTGATGTGTTATTGATTTATGGATAGTCATTTTTTAGTTTGAAAAATGGTCCAGGATGAGTAGTTCCTTTCAAGCTTAGAAAGTGGTTTGAGATTTCTGATGGACATGCATTTTCCAGTTTGGAAAATGGCCCAGATCGAACAATCATTTTCGTAATGAAAATGGTTTGATGGATTACTGATGTACCATAGACAACGATTTCCCATTGTGGTTAACATGGGGAATGGCCTAAGACAGTCTCTCTTCTTGATGGTTAATCAAGAAGACCGGTCCATCTCGTTGGATAGTCATTCTTTTGAGGATCACAATTGTGAGAAGATTCGAAGAATGGTTCATTTTGGAGGTTGGTGCAGGATAGTCATTTCCTTTGGAAATGGTCCGGACAACCATTCCTTAGGGCAGATTCATTCTCTCTAGGTTACACTTTGTTTAGTGCCAAAGGAATGGCCCAGGGTGGGGAATGGTCCAGGTTCAACAATCAAGGACAAACATTCCTTAGGGTAGACTCATTCTCTCTAGGTTGCACTTTGTTTAGTGCTGGAGGAATGGCCCGGGTTAGGGAATGGTCCAGGCTCAGAAATCGGGACAATTATTCTTCCTTTCTTGAGAAGAATAGTCCAGATAGCTCATCATTGATGTTTGACTTTCTGAGGGAATATGCTCTTCCAGATCTCACAGATATGAGTGGAAGAATGGCCCAGATGATTCAGTTTATATCATAACATTGTTTATGTGCAGGTTGATATCAAATGTTTGTTATGAAGACTATATGTCTTTAGACAACAGATGCATACTACTATGGTGTATGTGTTTTACTATTTGTGACTATACGTCACTGATCAAGTACCTGTGTGTTACTTGGTGTGGTAGTGTACCACTGCATTGTAGTTGTGTACTACTATAGATAGACACAGTTGTATTCTATTGAATGATATTGTTCTGATTTCCTTGAAGACTATCAACATTGTTGGAATTGATTATCAGCTATATGGATGATCAATGGACATAGATTTTCCAGATGGAAAATGGTTCAAGACATTTATTCTTCTAGGGAATATGTTTAGATTAGAAGAGTGGCTCGTGTGTCACTATGTGGAATGAGTGACTTATCCAACATCATGTCTAATTACTCAGATGGAGTATGGTTTCGAGAGATGACGCAGTTGATGACATTGATGTTGATGATGGTGCTCATGATCTAGTCATGAGATAGTCTATAAAACTATGTTGATGCTATCAAGTGAATGGTATGTTTGTGCTCAAGACCATTACTCGTAATACCTCCCTAGCTAGGAGGGAGTGTTGATATTATGGTAGTTGCGGGAGGTATTTACCTCCATGTGTAAACCTAATGAGAATAGAATATTTTGAGAAGCAAGAAGAAACCCTAATGAGTTGGCTAATAACTCTAGAAGACAAGTCGGCTCAAGAGGATAATTTGTATTAGGTTATTAGCCTCCAAGAGAAGAAGTCGGCCAGAAGAAATATTATATACTAAGTAAATAGGCACCGAAAATGAGAAGTCGGACCAGGCAGTTAGCCAGAATTAGTATAAATATTGAAGGCCAATCTTCATTCTGGCAGGAATTCTCATAACTACAAAGCTCACTTGTGGGCACTGCAGTTACCCAGTTTGTGTGCAAGTTTGGAGGAGAAGCTTTTGTTTCAGCTACTGCAACTAGTAGATTACGTTTTGGCTTGGAATGACTCTTGGTTATGGTTTGGACTATCTAATCAGCTCTTGTTTGGTGTGCTATCCTTGGAGAAAGGTGCACTACCCTTTGTTTTGCTATCTAGCCTAGGGTTTGCTTCCAGAGTGATTCTCTGTCAAGGTTAAGGTGCTCGGAGGGTGGCTTTGGCCTATGGTTGGGTGACAATAGTGATATTGTCTATGGTAAAATGAACACATCCATCATATTCTAACAACTACAACATACCCCACCTTAGTCCAACCACCATACCTAATAGGAATGACATAAAAAAAGTAGTTTCCTCCAAGGTGATATGCTTGAGAATCATCAACTCAGTCATGTCCATTGGCAATGGCCATGTAAAGTTGTTGATTTAGGCATCAAAGATATCCAAGTACTTTAATATAGAGAAGTTAGATGGGAAATACCCAATAAATATATTGTTGGATATGTTGAACAAACACAGGCTTATGACATTAGTGATATCATAAGGGAATGGGTCATAAAAGGAATTGGTCGCAACTGTGATATTGATAAAGCTATGGAAATGACCTACTTCTAATATAATTTGTCCCAAGAGATTCATGTTTCAGAGACACATTTTAATCGACGATCATATAATTTGGATCAGACACAACATCCATAAGCCCTTCTCTTATGGACATATCAACATCCCACTATGTTAACTCGATGAAGTTCTCCTCGGAGGATAGATGACGAGCTAGCCTAATTAAAAAAAGTGGAGTGAACCAAGGTGGCATATTTTCATTAAATACCAACAAGCTTAAATTTTTTTAGAAAGTCCATCAAATTAAAAATTGTCTTCAACATAATTATGAATGTTTTTTAGTATAATTTTGTTAATTGCACAATTCTAAATTAATAATAACATACATTTCAATGCTACATAATTATAATAACAATATTTAATAAATTATTGCTTTAAATGTCCAAATTATGTATAGGGATCAAAGTTGGTGGTGGAGAGGACTATGGAAGTTAAACTTCCCACAAAAAGCTAAGATAATTATGTGGTGTGCTATATATAACAAAATACCAACATGGGACAATATGAGGAAGTGAATAATTGTAGGCCCTGGTTGGTGCCCACTTTGCAAAGGGGAAAATGAATCTTGCATGCGCCTCTTCATAAATTGCCGTTTTACCCAAAGGGTATGGGAGGAAACTACAGTATGACTCAATTAGTTTTTCTTCTGGGACAGAACCAATGTGGAGTTGGCTTGGCATGCCTGGCCCCATGATCAAACACACACAAAGATAAAATCTCTTCCCCTTATAATATGCTTGGGAATTTGGTTAGCTAGTAACAAAGCTATTTTTCAGGATCGACCCTCTCTTCTAGAATGCATCATCCCTCAGGGTCTCTCGATCCTATCTCACTTTCCATAGGAAAAAGACTCTCCCTCTATCCAAATTATATCTCCCGAATCTATTAACTACACCTATGAATGGGCCTTCTTTGATGGTGCTTCACAGAATGACCGACAAAATTATTGGGGGGGGAGCGGTTATGTATTTATCTGATACACTTTACTTCAAAATCAAGATGGGATTGGAAGTGGGAACAAACAACTTTGCTGAGATTATGTCCCTAAAGATCCTATTACAATGTGCAGCAGAAAAAGAGATTCATTCTATTCAACTTTTTGGTGACTCTATGAATGCTATGAACTTGTCTCGGAAAACTCAAATTTGTGATATATATATATATATATATATATTTTCCAATATTGAAGGAAATATACAGATTTATAAACTCATTTGAAACTTACACTATCTCTCATGTATATAGGGAACACAACCAACTAGCAGACTCTTTATCAAAAGATGGACTTTAACTCCTTTTTGGAAGCAGGCATATCACAAAATTAGCAAGAGAGGAGGTCTATGAATACTAACATAGGCCTTTCATTGATGACATCATACAACCAATCCAGACTCTCTCGTTTTTTTGGATTCAACTATCATATCATAACAAATCATGTGTGTAAAATGCAATTGGTTTGTTCAAAAGAACTTGCTATGACACTTGCTATATCCATTGGCTACAAACCTTCATAACTGTGATACTGAAGCTCTTTACTTGAGCTATTTTTTGTCAAAATATGATGTATATACAATTTGATATGACAACCATTTTTCATGAAAAAAAAAAAACAATATTTAATAATTATAATATTATCTATTTTTACATTTATTTTGTTAATAATATAATCTAATTAAATATATTTTCAACTTATCAATATTTTAACTTTAACCTACTCTATAATTACAATGTTCATATTTTAATAGTTTAAGTTATAAATATTAATTATCTAATTAAATATTATATTATAATAACAATATTTAATAATTATAATGATAATATTATCTATTTTTGTAGTTCTTTCGTTAATGTTATAATCTAATTAAATATATTTCCATCTCATCAATATTTTAACTTTAAGCTACTCTAGAATAACAATGTACACATTTTAATAGTTCAAGTTATAAATATTAATTATCTACGTAAATATTCTAATTATGGTTTAAGGTTTTGAATTATGTGAAAATACGAATACTTGACATTTAGTCTTTCAAACTAACTATAGAATGCCATACATTTAAAAAAAATTAATTTAGTTTTTAAAAATTATTATATAACGTGATTTGTCGTCTATCTTTCTTGTATAATCGAACCATTGAGGACGTAAATTCCTTCCTTATAGTTGGGTTTTTTCAATCTTTGAATGTTATTGAAAGAGATTACTATCATGAATTTGTATAAACATTGTATATGAATACTTATATATATATGTTTAGAGCAAAGGTTAGATTATTTACAAGGTTTAAACATGAAGCTTCCTCATATAATATTTAATGTTTAGTAGCTACATGTTGGAAGTATGTTAATGATTTCTTCATGCAGTCATATGCACATGCATGCAACTATGTTAATGCGTATGCATGTAATCTATTTATGAATTGTTCATATAACTATGTGATCTAATAGAGGTGTGAGTACAATGTGTGAAGAGTGTGAGAGAAAGTTGTGTAGAGAGTAGAGTGTGTGTGAGGAGAGGATGATTGTATGCCTATGAAGGCTATTGTAATTCTCCCATGAATAAAAAGAATACCGATAATCATTGCCCGTGGTTTTTTCCCTCATTGGGTTTCCACATAAATCATTGTGTCAAATTGTGGGATTGTTGTGCTTGGTTTAATGTGTGTTTGATCTTTCTTGTTTATGCTATTCTTTTCTTTCGTTTCCTAACAAATGGTATCATAGCTTAGAGTTGAAGGAGAAGAGAATTTGGTCATTAAATCAAAGAGCAGGATAACCGAGCCAATCCGAGCCAAGCCGAGTGAAGTGAATCAAACTAAGTCGAGTTTTATTACATCGTCACAGGTTATCCCTATGGAAAAATATGACGGTCATAGGAACACTTTCAAAATTATCAAAATTTCTCCAACATCATGGGCACTTCATAATGCAGAGTGCGACATCGACGCGGGCACTACATAGTGCAGAGTGCGACATCAACATGGGCACTACATATGCGATATCATCGCAAGCACTACATAATGCAAAGTGTGACATCGTTGTAGGCCATAGTTTAATAAGGTGTGACAATTCCTAATCGTCCTAGGCTACCCTCATAAAAGGTGCAGCGATCCAAAAATTAAAGAAAAATTTCGATGGTATGAAGGGTTTCTTGTCGTATGGTCATGAGATTTAATGCTTTTTTAATGAAACAAGTGGGTGAGGTGGAGTTTAAGTTCGAACCATTATTAAAATAGTGAGTGGATTTTTTAAAAAGTGAGGTTTGTAAAAAGGTTTTTTTAGGTATAAAATATTGTTTTTTAGAAAAATATTTTTATTGAATTTGTTTTAGGTTTATATCATTATTCTTCCACATTTAAAAAGGCTCAGTTTTATAAGCGGTGGTTTTTGCAATTTTCTACTAATGGAAAATCTGCAGAGTTCCAAGTTTGAAGTAAAAACTTTTAGTGGTAACAATAGCTTTGCGCTATGGAAGCTCAAGATGTTAGATCTGCTTGTGCAACAAGGATTGCAAAAATCCTTGGATGGAATGTCAAAAAAACCAGAAAGCATGATAGATGAGGACGGGGAGGATCTGGATGCAAGAGCCCTCAATACTATTCCTCTATGTCTAGAAGATGAGGTGTTGTTTAACATCATCGAAGAGAAGAAAACAACAGGTTTTTGGACCAAACTGGAGATTTTGTATATGACAAAGAAATTTTCATACAAATTCTTCTTGAAGAGGCAGTTGTACAACTTGTGGATGAAATAAGGTACGAAAATTGTTGATCACTTGATATTTTCAATACTCTGATTTCTCAATTAACTAGTATGGAAGTAAAGTTTGAAGATGAGGACAAGGCGGTTACACTACTGTGTTCATTGCCTGAGTATTAGGATCATTTGGTCACAATTGTGTGGTTTAACACACCATATGACATTGATTATGACATTGTTGTGGGAGCTTTGTTGTTTGAGGATATGAGAAAAAAATACAGTAAAGAAACCTCAATAGAAGAAGAAATGGTGGTCAGAGGTTGATCTACAGAAAGAAGGAAAAATTAGAGGGGTACATCAAGGTTGAAGTCAAAAGGAAAGAAGAGTAAGAAGAAATGTTGGTTTTGTGGCAAATCTGGGCATCTCAAGAAGGATTGTTGGAAAAGACAGAATGCATCCAAGGAGGAATCCACAAAAGAACAAAAGGAATCTAATGTAGCTGCAACTAGTTCAGGTTCCAGATTAGGTATGGTTGATGAGGTCTTGTCTACTTTTGATGTTTCACATCAACATTAGCATTAATTTTTAGATTATGGTGTATCCAACCACATGTGTCTTCATAGAAATTGATTCTCAACTTACCAATATATTGATGATGGTGTTGTTGTTATGGGGAATGATTTTTCTTGTAAAATTGTTGGAGTTGATAGATTCCGGATTGAAATGCATGATGGTTCTGCAATAACATTAACAAATGTAAGGAATGTACCCAAACTAAGAAATAACTTGATATCTTTGAGAGTTCTAGATTCTGTTGGTTACAGGTGTACAACTCAAGGTGAATTACTGAAGGTGTCCAAAGGCATATTAATAGTCATGAAGGAAAAGAGGATCAAGAACCTTTATCATCTTGAAGGAAGGACATAAGTAAATCAAGCAGTCATAGCATCTGAATATGAAAGTGACTCTATTCATTTATGGCATCAACGTTTGGGTCATATGAGCAAGAAAGGGCTTAAGGTACTGGTTGATCGTAAGTCACTTCCAAGTTTAAAGTTTCTGAATTTGAATTTCTTCATGTATTTTGTTTTTTGAAAATAGTGTAGACAAATTTTTAAAGCAGGAAGGGATATAAGCAAAGGTATCCTTGATTACGTTCATTCAGATGTTTGGGGACCATCCCCTACAATTTCTCTTGGAGGATCATCATATTTTGTGATATTTATAGATGATTACTCTAGGAAGGTTTGGGTCTACATACTTAAAATAAAAGCTGATGTATTTAATACTTTTAAGCAATTCATAGCTTTGGTTGAAAACAGAACTGGAAGGTCAATTGAGTGTTTAAGGAAAAATAATGGAGGTGATTTCACATCTGTGGAATTTGATAACTATTGCAAGGAAGTTGGGATCGAAAGCCATAAGACCACGGTTTATATTCCTCAACAAAATGGTGTTGTTGAAGTCATGAATAAGACTCTTTTAGAGAGAGAAAGGAGCATGATTATTAATACCAAGATGCAACAAGAATTGTGGGAAGAAGCATTTCTTACATCATGCTATCTGATAAATCGGTCACCATCAAATGCAATAAACTGTAAGATTCCAAAAGAGGTATGGACATGTCATTCATGTGATTTTTCAAATATGAGAATATTTGGTTTTGATGCTTATGCTCTTATTTCTAAAGATCAACGTTCAAAGTTATATCCTAGATCAAAGAAATATGTCTTTGTTGGTTATGATGGTGGAGTTAATGGGTACATATTGTGGGATACTAATTCCCAAAAACTCATCATTAGTAGAGATGTAGTATTTAATGAATCCTCACTCTTTAAATCAGAATCTTTAGATGTTGAAGTGAAACAAGAACAAGTACCGAAAGTTCAACAAAATCAGTGGGAAACTCAACCACCTTCGGAAAGGAAAGATCATGAAGAAGTTCCAGAAGAAGAAGATGAATATGAAGAAACTATCCAGGAAACCGAGGATATGCCTCAACTATCTCTAAGGAGATCTTCATAGGTCAAGAATCCTCCTACAAGGTATGACGATTATGTTTCATCCGTGGCTTTGGTTTCTATTGATGGAGACCCTAGTTGTTTTCAAGAAGCAATTAAGGTATCTGTAAGTGCTCAATGGAAGAAATCTCTAAAAGAATAAATGGATTCCTTAGAAAGGAATAAAACATGGGACCTGGTAGAACTTCCAAAGGACAGGAAGTTTGTCAGCTGCAAGTGGGTCTACAAATTGAAAAAGGGTGTTGATGATAAAGACGAGAGGTGTAAAGAAAGACTGGTAGAAAAAGGGTATTCTCAAAAGGAAGGTATTGATTTTCATTAGATATTTTAACCTTTTGTGAAGCTTGTTTCAGTTCATGTTGTGTTATCACTAGTTGCTTTAGTTGATATTGAGTTAGAGCAGCTAGATGTTAAAAAAACATTTCTACATGGAGATTTAGATGAGGATATATTTATGGAACAACAAATCATTTGTTCAGGATAACAATAAGAGGTTTGTTTGCAAACTCAAGAAGTCACTGTATGGCCTAATAAAGTCTCCCAAGAAATGGTAGAAGAAGTTTGATTCCTTCATGGTGAGCCTAAATTGTACAAGAAGTGAATATGATTATTGTATTTAATTTAAAAAGTTGGAAAATGGCATGTTCATTATTTTGGTGTTATATGTTGACGATATTCTTGTGACAATAAGAAGCATGGTCAAAATCAATAGGTTGAAGGATCAGTTGGCTAGGGTGTTTGATATGAAGGATATAGGAGCAACAAAACAAATCTTACACATGGAAATACACAGAAACAAGAAAAATGGTAAGTTGTGGTTATCACAATATAAGTATGTGGAGAAAATACTTATGAGATTCAATATGAATAATGTGAAACTTGTACATATCCCTTTGGATTCCCATTTAAATTTTTCTTTAGGTTTGTGTCATAGTAATGATCAATAAAAAAATTATATGTCTCGTGTAACATATGCTAATGCAGTGGGAAGTTTGATGTATGCGATGGTGAGTACTAGACCTGATATTTCACATGCAGTTGGTGTTTTAAGTCGATACATGGAAAATCCAGGAAAAGATCACTGGGAAGCAATGAAATGGGTTCTTCGATATCTTAGAGGCATAAATAGTTATTCTATCACCTATGATGGTTCTACAGATTCAGTTTGTGGTTATGTAGATTCATATTTTGTAGGTGACTTGGATAAAAGGAGATCCACTTCAGGATATGTCTTTACTCTTGTAGGAGGACCTGTTAGTTGGATGTCAAAGCTTCAAAATGTTGTCTATTTATTCACTACATAGGAAGAGTATATGGTTGCTTCACATGCATGCAAGGAGACAATTTGGTTACAAGGTTTATTCGGTGAGTTTGGAAGGGTGCACAACAAGGTGAAAGTATTTTGCGATAGTCAAAGTACTATTCATTTTGCTAGAAATCCATCTTATCACACTAAGACGAATCATATTTCTATTAAGTACCATTTTGTAAGACAACTTGTTCATGAAGGTGGAGTGTATTTGGAAAAAGTCCATGCAAAAGTGAATTCTGCAGACATGTTTACGAAACCGGTTTTGTTAGAGAAGCTAGGATGGTGTTTGGCTTCTTTTGTCTTGCCGAAAAGGTGATGAAATACGTCAAGGCATGATATATCATGTAAATTGTTGTCAAGGTGGAGATTGTTGGAAACATGCCACTAATTTCCTCATGCGGTCACATGCACATGCATGCAACTATGTTAATACGCATGCATGCAATCTATTTATGAATTTTCCATGTAATTATGTTATTTAGTAATGATCAGTCTATGTAACTGAGTGATATGTGTTATAGATACGAGAATACCCATAGAGGTGTGAGTTTAATGTGTGAAGAGTGTGAGAGAAAATTGTGTAGAGATCAGAGTGTGTGTGAGGAGAGGATGATTGTATGCCTATGAAGGCTATTATAATTCTCCCTTGAATAATAAGAATATCGATAATCATTTCCCATGTTTTTTTCCCTCATTGGGTTTCCACATAAATCATTGTGTCAAATTGTGGGATTGTTGTTCTTGGTTTAATGGATGTTTGATATTGTTTTTTTATGCTATGGTTTTATGCTATGTTTTTCTTCCGCTTCCTAACACTTCCATGGATGTCCAAGGCTCTGAGATATGGAGACCACTATAAGAAGATTTTTGAGACCTAAATTTATAATCAACACAACTTCCCCAAAACTAGAAGAGAGCATGTTGTAAATCTTCTCGTTCCAATGGAAATAGGCAATTGCGTGAGAACATAAGAAAATAATATTGCAACGATTAATAATTCCACAATTGGAGCTTCTAAATTTGGAGGGGATCTCTAGATAATTGGAAAAAAAACTCTACAATACACATTGGAGGACGTTGATCAGAATAATATTTCTCGTTGTGTCATCACGCTGTGAATTCACCATTGAATGCTGAATTTTAATAGTAGATAAAGAATCATATGTCGTAGGAACGATGAATATGACATAGAACATGACAAAGATTACGAGAGCGGCTTTCACTAAATGTGGAAGTGTTTACGTGGTAATGTTTAATTGCAAGATGCCTTTCCCTTAAAAGAATGCTTTTGGCATAAGTATATACACTATAACAAAGTATTTAATAATGTATATATTATTAGCAAAACCACATAATTGTGGTTGATTGATGCTGATAGGCATATTTCATTTATAAACACCATTTAATAATGTATATATTATTAGCACAACCACATAATTGTGGCTGATTGATGCTGATAGGCCTATTTCATTTATAAACACCCTATGATTGTGCTAAGGATTTTAGACTCTAGTGACGAGAGAAAAAAATGTGGACATGAAAGAAATCCCATCTATGAGGGCACGTTGTAGCTTAATAACCATGGTATCCACGACCTTTCTTGTTTTATAATTTACGATGTGGAATTCCCACAGAGGACGTGACTGATCGAGGGGAGAGAGGGGCAATTTAGAGACACAATCATCCACCCAGGCATAGTATGATCCCTGGCCAGGCGGGGAACTCTTGAATAAATATGTGGTCATCGATGTTCCATGTTATTTTCTGCCATCTCAACACTCATTGATCGTCCTCCTTCTAGAAAAGATATGCACAACACAAACATCTAATTTGTGAGAAACCGCAATATAGTAGATAATTGAACATTGAAAGGAAAGAGATGTTACATGAGTTTGCAGTTTCGAAATACACAATACATGAAAACATAGACTAGTGTATAAATGAAAAGACAGTTGATACTTGGAAATAATGGAGTAAGTTCCAGTTACAAGTGTCATTTCTAAGAGTCAGTTCGTAGTTGAGAGTCTAGTTGTCTTTGCTTTGCATGTAACCGAATCAGTAGAGTCTTTTCCTATTTAAGAATGTAATCAGTCTTCATTGAATAATAGATAAGTGAGCGTAGCCTCACCGTGTGTTTGTTTCCCATATTTTATCTTGGTATCAGAACCAGGGGGAGAGGTGCATAAATTTATGGAGGTCTACAGGTCCCTCCTCTGGTAGGGTGCGGTGGCATAGTACTGGTCCTTTCCGCACATATGAAATACTAAGATTTCTGCAGTTAGGCTAAAATTACAGTGTGGACATATTTGAATATTTCCACAACCAAGTTACTCAGGAGGTGTAGACTCCCCACAGTCTACAATAGCGTAAGCTGCAGACACGCATGAGATTTCCACAGTCTAATACAAGCGTGAGATGTAGAGTAAATTTATAAGTTTATAGCATGAGAAGTTTCGATTTACATGAGGTATAACATGAGTTTTAAAGAAAATCGTGAGGGCCACGAGGGTCAGAGGAGGTCGCGTGGACTTGTGGAAAGAGGATCCGTGAATCACCACTCGAGTGTAAGTGAGAAACTTTGCTACGTGAGTTTGATTCCGGATTTGCATGCGTGAGCATGGAGGTAGTTTGCATGCATGAGTGGAGTTTTGAAGTGTGAGTAAAATTCACATATTAGTTTGCATGCCTGGAGTTTAAAAAAAAAAAACCTTTATTCTTAGTGAGTGACGTTTGGAGTATTGAATGAAGTAGATCACTTAAGGTGTAAGAAAATCGTGAAGGTTCTCACTTAAGTTTTTTTAATTAAAAGTGGATTTTTTTTATATTCAAAGTGGTTTTCCTAAAGTTTATTAAAAGCGAATTTTTTTACTCAAAGTGGGTTTTATTTTTGAAGTATAAACTTAAAAAAGTGGATATTTTGGATATTAAGGTGCATGCATGATTTAAAGGTTGATATATGCATGTGAGGTATCATAATGATTTATAGGTGGATGCATGCATGATTTAAGCTGAGAACAGAGGTAGATTTGGATCAGTGGGTCCGAAGGAAGAGCAACAGACTGCTCAGCACAAGAGAAAACTCACCGGAAAGTTGCATATCCTTGGTGTTTCACTTGCTGAGAATATCTTGCAGCAATGACGAATCCGCTGGCAGATACCTAACTCAACGAAGCCAACAAGTTAGATGGGTCGAACTTCATTAACTGAAAATTCAAGATGCAGACGCTGATGGAGGGGTATGGTGTATGGAACATTGTGAAGGGAACTGAACTGAAACTTGATGTGGATGCAGGTGCAAAAGCAACATAGATCCAAGATTGGGGGAAGCACGAAAAAAAGGCAAAGGTATTGTTGCGCATGTCATTTAAAGATAGCATAATTCCACATATAAGAGATGCTACAACTTCTGCTTCAACATGGACAACGCTTAAAGCATTGTATGAAACTAGAAACACAAATCACATTTTGTTTCTGAAAACTAAATTGCTAGGCATTAAAATGGATGGAAATGAATCTATTCGTTCATTTTTGGGTCGTATTAAAAAGGTGAAAGACAAGCTATTAAATATAGGGGAAACTGTTTCCAACACTAACCTAGTCACTATTACCTTAAATGGTATGCTAGAAGATTATCATATGTTCATAACAGGTCTCACAGTAAGGGAGAAGCTTCCTACATTTGAAGAAATGACAGGTATTTTGCTGCAAGAGGAAGAGAGGCACGGGAATCTAAAGCCTCATAATAAATATTTGGTACTGTGGTCAAATAGGAGATCTACGAGAGGGAGATCAGGAGAAAGAGACTAAGGAGGCAGTTCATGGCAGAGAGGTGATTCATGGAAGAGAGGCAGTTCATCGCAGATAAGACAATCTCCATATCAAGGTATGCAATCTGATAGGAATGAGTCAAAGAGTTATTTTTATTGTGGTCAACCTGGACATATTGTTAAAGACTTTCATAAGAAGAAGAGCGATGAGGCTAGGAATAAACCTAAAACACATTCAGGTCATTATGCAGAAAAATCATCAAATCATGATCTCAGATTATTTATTGCTAGTGATGATATTGATGAACCCCCAAATTTTGAATCATGAGATCTTAGGTTGTTTGTGTCTAACGCTGCTTTATCTGCTGAAACGAATGATTCTGATGCATGGTTTGTGGATTCCAGAGCATTAGTACATATGACTTGTAATAAGAACTGGTATGCTAATTTTAAAGAAACACAAAATGGTGCCAACATATATCTTGGTGATGACCGCACTCATCAGATCGAGGGATATGGAGACATTCCTGTGACATTGTCAAATGGTACTGTTCATCACATTCAGAATGTGGTCTATGTGCTAGGGATAAAGAAAAAATTGATCTTTGTGTCCACCATTACAGATCATAACTTGAAGGTTGAATTCTTCAAGAATTATTGCATAGTGTAGGATCTGTTGGACCACTTCCAAACTATTGCATTGGCAGTCAGAGAAGGAGGCCTATACAAACTTGATGTTACCAGAAAAGCACATTGTAGCGCACCTTTTCTCGCTACCAAGGTTTAAATTCTATTAAAAGAAGACTATAACACCACTTTGCACATAACTCATACAGGTATTATAAATCCCATGTATTTAAACAAATAAACACATTCTACACAGAGTCTTCATATGAGATACTGCCATAATTAACAATCAATAGCATTTCATAGTAATCCATATACACAGCGGAAATCATGATAACATAAGCAGTAGAGTCATGCAAAACATGATTAAAACATAATCAGATATTTATATTTTAACAGTGGTAGAATCCACCAACCAAGTGCAGGCCTTCCACGACCCTCCCAGCCTTAGACCACACTGCTCATCAGCTCAGCAGTGGGTCACCCCTGAGCTGGGACTAAGCTCCACCCCAAGGCAAGGAAATCTAGGCTAGGCTAAGGTTACAGGGAAAACAACACACAACCACAAGGAAGGGATTCTCTCCAAGGAACCTCCCACGCTCACTGCCCACAGACCCTCATTACCCACATGCTTGCTCCACCCCAGGAGTATACACCTTCTCTGTCACCTAGACAGTCCTTCGAATACTAATCTCCCTTGCCTTGGGTTACAGGAACAGGCCGAACCAGAATTCTTTGGGCTCTGTGGCAGCTACAGGGTTCCTTCCAGGAGTTATCTCCTTCCTCTACACACTCTCTCACCTGGAGGGAGTCGCTCATCGGTCCAATAACCTATTCTTCCAATCTTCAACCACCTCTCTCACCTAGAGAGAGTGTTGTACAAACTAGCCAACAAGCCACACAGTATCAAAAAATACACGTCCACCACAATCCACGGGATCCAGACAAGAACACCCAAGGCAGTTCCAGACAGGTGCAACAGTATAGCTAGGCTTAGCAGGGACGAGACACTTCTGTTTTCTCAATTTGGAAACAAGGAATAGACTCACATTCTGGATTCTCAAGGATGTGTGACGAGAACAGAGAAGGGGTGTACCAACTTTCCGGAACAAACACAGACTCTTTCCCCAAATCCATGCAGGCTTCTCGTTCACGGAATATACACACCGGTTTTCTCTGAGCCAGACATAGGCTTTCAAATCACAAGGACGCACCAAGGTTCTCTACAGGAGTCGGGTTGGTAGTACTATTCCCCCCCCAGGCTCCATACTGTTTAGACAATCGGGTAGAATGGGGAAGGCCTTCTCATGGCTCATCCTGGCCATTTTATTCGCATGCACTCGGGTTGACACTTGTCACCCATGAAACTGCATGCGTTCCACCAGCACACATCTCCCTTGCATGTTCTCTCATTGCCAGAAACTTAGGATAAACATAAAATGCACATGTCTTTTGGGATAATATTAAAATATTATTCCCAAGCTTAAGCCCCCTAGGCTTAGCCCCTAGGCTCAACCCTTAGCCCCTTTTCCCACCTTCTAGCCCCTAATTCCTTGCCCATCCTATGGATGCTCAGTGCCCCTTCACTCATTCATCGTGGTCGGTCTGCACATGGCGGTGTTTATGTTTTGTTAATTGTTCTGTGTGATTACATATACAACATCAGGCTCCTGGCCTTCAACACTTAGGCTCCTTCGCCTAACAACACATAAGCCTCCAACTTATAAGAACTCGGCTCACCAGCCTATAAATCATAATTACAATTCCTTTCAGAACATGGTTTACTATGGGGGTCGGCCTTGGGGACACTAGAATTCCCCTCCCCTTATTTTTGCACTGTCCTCAATGCAACTTACACTGTCTCTGCAAGCCTTTCAAAATTTTCAAAATGATGCGGGTACTCTGCCCGCATAACCTCTTCATGCTCCCATGTCGTGTCCTTAGGACCGTACCAGGTCCACTGGACTTTTACAATTTCTATAGCTCGATTCCGGAGCTGTTTTCTTTTCCTGTCCAATATGCGCATAGGATGCACTTGCAGGACACCTTCTGGTTCCACCTGAGTCACATTCCAATCAATAACATGATTAGCATCAGGTACATATTTCTTAAGCAGTGAAACATGAAACACATTATGTACATTCATAGATGCAGGTAATGCAAGCATGTATGCGACAGGCCCAATCCTTTCCAGGATCTCAAATGGCCCACAAAATCTTGCTGCCAACTTGGCACAACTTCTCAGCCTTAGGGAACTCCTATTACTTTTCACTTTCAGAAAAACATGGTCACCCACTTTGAATTCTCTATGGGTTCTGTTACTATCAGCGTAACTTTTCTGCCTGTCCTGGGCAGCTTTTAGATTATGTTTAATTCTTATCATTTGGTCTTCCA
>JZKD02S1689972.1:400241-429478 GCA_000966675.3 Picea glauca
CTAAGGAATAAGGCCCCCGCCTTATTGCGCGCCCCTTAGAATCATCGTGAGTGACTGTTGCAGTTTTCCCTCACGACATCATGGATTCTCTCGAACTAGGTAATCGTTAACCTACAGTTCGAGCCACAGAGGGAGTGCTAGTAGGCGGTGGCAGGGCTGTTGTCCACCCCTCTCCCTCAACTTCTTCGGAAATCGTGTGTGGCCCCTTTACTCCATATGTGAGTCTGGTCGGCAAGCTATCGTCAGCCTGCATCATCAACAATCATGTCATAAATGTCAACATCAAATCAATGAAATATCATAGTAAATAGATCAACCCAAATAGCACACTCCCTGACTCAATCCGGAGTTCAAGGGGGTTCTACTGATGACTCTGCATCCTCAAGGTCCAAAACCCTACACACTCGATAAAAATGAGTCAATAGCACCTGTCTACATCAAATAGTAAAACATCACATCATCTATCAATCGCATCATAATCAAGCATAAATGGTTTAACATCATAAAGGTCCAGATCACTTGCGAGCAAGTGTCCTCAAATAATATTTTTTCTCAGTGCGCCAAAGAGGGATGTTACAGAAAATGTCAGCAACATCTGCTGCTCTGTGGGTGGTTTTTAGTGGAATAAAATGGGCAGCTTTAGTAAGCTTGTCCACCACCACCATGATTGAATCATGCTGCTTGCTTGTTCTAGGAAATCCTGTGATAAAATCCATTGTTACAATGTCCCATTTCCATTCAGGAATAGGTAAAGGCTGCAGCAACCCTGCTGGGTGCCTATGCTCAGCCTTAACCTTTTGGCACTCCATACATCTAGTGATCTATTCAGCGATTTCTTTCTTCAGACTCGGCCAAAAATAATGTCTTTTGACTGATGCCACAATCTTCTGATATCCAGGATGTCCAGCATAAGCCACGTTATGCATCTCCTTTAGAATTGCCAGCTTCAATTCTCAGACATTGGGTACATACAATCTGTTTTTATACAGAAGTAAACCATCAGCTCCCATGGTGTAACTTTCCTTTGTTTGTGGTCTCTCACGCTGTTGTAGCTTTGCTACTAGAATTTTGTACTGCAAGTCAGTACTTGCAGCTTCCAAAATTCTGTCTTTCATCTCGGTCCAGTACATGCTAATGGTTGTAGCATGTAATTTCTGCACTTTTTTGCTGAGTGCATCAGCCACCTTATTTACTTTCCCTTTGATATGCTTGATATCAAAGTCATATTCACACAAAAACTCCAGCCATCTGATTTTCCTGGCATTTAAGGTCGCCTGATCAAATAAATACTTCAGACCGTTATGGTCTGTTCTCAACTCAAATCTCTTGCCCATGAGGTAATGTCTCTATTTCCTCAAGGCGTGGACGATTGTTGCCAGCTCTAAATCATGAGTGGCATAATTATTCTCATGCTCCTTCAACTTTCGAGATTCATAACAAACTACAAATCATTCTTGGCTTAGAAATCCTCCCAGCCCCTCCTTACACGCATCTGTGCACACTACGTAATCCTTATTTGGATCTGCAATCTTTAGGATCAGAGCACTAGTTAGAAGCTGCTTCAATCACTGGAAGTTGTTCTCACATTCTTCAGTCCACTAGAACTTCTTCTCCTTCCTTTGCAAGGAAGTGATAGAATGAGCTATCTTTGAGAATCCGGCTATGAACCTCCTATAGTAGCCTGCCAGACCCTTAAAAGATCTAACTTCTGCCACATTCCTTGGCGCTGGCCATTCTCGAATGGCTTCTACCTTTTCAGGATCCACATCGATCTCTTCTTCAGATATAATGTGTCCCAAGTAATGGACACTTGCCCAGTTTTGCATACAGCTAGTGTTATCTCAACACCTGCAGCACCATTCTCAGGTGTTGTTCATGTTCTTCCTCTGTCTTGGAATACACCAAGATATCGTCCAAGAAGACTATGACAAACTTGTCCAAATAATTTTTGAACACTCCATTCATTAAGAACATGAAAATAGCAGGCGCGTTGGACAACCCAAACGACACCACCGTGAACTCATAATGACCGTACCTTGTTCTAAAGGTGGTCTTGCTGATGTCCTCATCCTTTATTCTCACTTGGTGATATCCTGATTGGAGATATATTTTCGAAAATATTTTTTCATCCTTCAATTGATCAAAAATATCATCAATCCTTGGCAGAGGATACTTGTTCTTGACAGTGAGCTTATTCAACTGCCAAAAATCAATGCACAACCTCAACGTCCCATATTTCTTCTTCATGAATAGGAATGGGGCTCCCCAAGGTGACACACTGGGGTGAATGTAACCTTTCTTTAGTAGCTCTTCGAGCTGCAATTGCAAATCTTTCAACTCTGGCGTACTCATTCTCTAAGGAGCCTTTGAAACTGGAGCTACTCCAGGCATCAAATTTATAGAAAAATCAATGTCCATTTTCGGTGGTAGTTCAGGTACCTCCTGAAATATGTCCTTGAATTCATTGAGTACTTTGTGGTATTCTAGATTCGAGACTTCATCTCGGGATGCTTCTTCCACCCGAGCTGCAAATAATTGACAGCCTTTCCGGTAACATTTATTCCTCTACATGGCTGAGATTTCCCTCACAGCAACGGCTCTGGGAATTCCTTGGACTGTTACCTAATTTCCCTCCTCATTCAGGCATGTAAACCTCTTGTTGCGGCAATCCAAAAGGGCATGGTGTTGGTCCAACCAGTCCATTCCAATTAAGCAATCGTATGAGCCTAAAGGAAGAATGTTCAGTTCAGCCTTAGTGCTCATTCCTTTCATGTCCACTAAACATGACTTAACCAATTCAGTGACATTCCTCTTGGTCCCTGTGGCCAACTGCACTAACCAAGACTTCTCATGTTTGCTTCTCGTTAGATACAAAATTTCCACCACTCTAGGATCTACATAACTATGGCTAGCCCCTGAATCAATTAAAATAACAAGTGGTCGGTTGTTGATCGTACCTTCCACTTCAATCATGTGAGATTGAAATTCTGCTTTCTTGTTGTCTAGGGCTACGTAGATCCTCGGCATTCTGCTGTCCATATTCTCCATTGTTTTATCTTGCTGAAAAGTATGGACAATTCTTTCTTTTTCTTTTCTGTGGGGGCAGTCTCTGTACCTATGATTCCCTTTACAGCCCCAACACTTTATAGGTGGCAGTCTTGGCACCTGCTCACTCCCTTGAACTTTCTTGGGCTCTCTAAAATATGACTGTCCCCAAGGACTGTTTCTGGAAAAGGGAGACATCTTTCCCTTCTGCCTTTGTTCCTTCTTAAACTTCCTCTTATCATTCCAAGCCTTCTGATGGGTAGGCCTTTCTCCTTGCCGTTCATACAAGCATTTTTCCCTTCTTATTGTTTCTTCCATGGTCTTAGGATCATCATATCAAATCTTGTCACTCATGGAAGGTGGAAGTCCACTTAGATATCTTTGAATCTTGACAGCATCATCTTTGATAAATAGAACATACTTTAGTAGTTCTAGGAAACTTCATTCATACTCATCAATAGTCATGCTGCCTAGCTTGAGTTCGAAGACCTCCTTCATCTTTCTGTCATAGTATATTTTAGTCAGGTATTTCTTCTCGAAATACCTCTTAAATTAATTCCAAGTGACCTCTTTCTCTCTGATGTGCTGCACCTGCACAAACTGATCCCAGCACATGGATGCTTTTCCTTTCAGTTGGTACATTACAACTATTCCTTTTGCATGGGCGGAATAATTCTACAGTTGGAAGTATTTATTCATGCCAAGCAACCATGTCTCGGCATATTCCTCCTTCTTATGTTCTCCATCGAATGTTGGAGGCTTAATCTTGTTCATCTCTCCCTTCAATTCCTCCTTTTCATATTTTTGATGTTTTCTGGTAGGGGATGGGCTTGGACTACTGTGTGTCTTCCTGTCAGAATGTCTTTGGGAGCGACTAAGATGTCGGCTACCACTCCTCGACCTACTTCTTCTCCCATGGGTTCTGCAACTCTCTATCATACTTGAGTCTTTTCCCTTCCCAAGTTTCTTCTCTATTCTCTCCAGGCTCTTCAAAATTTTAAGTTTAATTCACCCTGTCGATCCCTGAATTTCATGAGTTTTCGACTATCATCTCGGCGAGCCTTGGCCTCTATTTGCAATCCTTCAATGATTTTCATTATGTGTCCTTCCTTATCCTTCTCTTTTCCATTCCCATTGGAGTTCAATCCTTCGACTCCCAGGTTGGCATCCTTTCCTTCCTGTTAGTCTTCTGTTTCGGGGGTAATCTGCATCTTTCCCCACTCCATACTCAGTGTTGTTTAACTGGAGTCTTGACCTCCATTGAAATCTGCACATGCACTGTGAAATTAAATTCGAAGTCTTTCAGGCTATTAAACCTTCCGAAACAATCCACAACATTTATAAGCCAATACGAACAAGAACGAAAGACATTTTGATTCAAATAAGTTTTTTGAGCTCTCGTTCGGTTCTGCAATTTTCGTGTTTTCGAAAATTTCATTTTCGGCACTTCGGGATTTCGATACTTCGGGTTTCGGGGTTTTTTTTGGCCCACGAGGCTTTCAAACTTGCTTTCCTTTCCAAACCCTGACCTCCGAAATTCCGACTTACTTTATCCTCTGGGCCCACATAGCACAGTGGTCACCCACAACCACGGTGGCACGTGGCACGTTCATGAGGGTCCACATCACTTTTAATGACATCATCGAGTCCCACCTCTCTCGCTTCTCTTATTGACCCACTAGCACATGGTACATCTCCATGTGTCCATGTCCATTCCTAGAAGAATCCAATGGTCAGATCTTTCTCAGATCTACGACGCAGATCCTTTCGACGTTTCGAGGTTTTGGTTGTCGGAAGTTCGTGCATCCACACATCTTGAACTTCCATTTTCCAAATCTTGAATTCACTGTCTACTAACTTACTTGATCCAACGGTCAAGTTCTTCTCCCCACGATCTACAGTGTAGATTGTTTCGGGATTTCAGGTTTCGAAGGTGTTCACCTCTTCTCACCTCCCATCTCCCACAACGTCGATTTCTTCCTCACATCAGACATCGTTACAGACCCGGAGATTCCCCGAAGGAATCTCGTCCATTCATCGGCACTTAGCCACATGCTAGCATCTCGATATTACGGGTCGGGACTTATCAAGGCGACAGTCTGAGTTCTTGTCAATGGATCTCCCGAATCCTCGATCCCCAATTTCCTGAAATGGGTAATCTCTCGACATGTGGCCTTCTCAAATCAGACGATCCACAACTGCTCCGGGGTTTCCACCATGGAATGTCTCGATCCCTTGTTACCAGGATTCCCGATATCGCGATTCCCGATTTCCCGAAATGGGAAATCTCACGACACATGGCCTCCGTCATTCGGACGGTCTAGATATATTTTGGGCTTTCACCCCTTATTCACTGGGGTTTTAACCCTCGGATATCTCCTAACAGAGCCAATGGCTGTCGGGTTTTCCAACCAAGATCTGACGGCTCAGACGGTTCCTAACTAACTTGGGATTTTGTGTATCGTGATTTTAACACTCCTGTGCAATTCCAAAGGGATATAAACCTCGTGCACACTTTCCAGATCTAATGGTCATGAGAACTCACCTTCCCTCCCGAACAGATCCTAAATCTCCTACACTTTTGACGTAGAGTCCTCTCTCCCTGTGGACTCGTACCATACTCGTTGCGGTTTCATAATGTCGTTATACTTCATGAGCTTAAAATCTCGTCAGGTAACTTCTTGACTCTTTAGAGCACACCAAGGTTCAAAATTAGCCTTCCAAACCCAATTTCCCCTCGCATTCTCGATCCAAATACTGCTCTACTGGCCCATCTAGGCTCAGTGTTGAAATCTTGGCTCTGATACCAAACTCTAGCGCACCTCTTTTGGCTACCAAGGTTTAAACTCTATTAAAAGAAGACTATAACACCACTTTGCACATAACTCATACAGGTATTATAAATCCCATGCATTTAAACAAATAAACACATTCTACATAGAGTATTCATATGAGTTACTTCTATAATTAACAATCAATAGCATTTCATACTAATTCATATACACAGTGGAAATCATGATAACATAAGTAGTAGAGTCATGCAAAACATGATTAAAACATAATCATATACTTATCTTTTAACAATGGTAGAATCCACCAACCAAGTGCAGGCCTTCCACGAACCTCCCAGCCTTAGACCACACTACTCATCATCTCAGCAGTGGGTCACCCCCGAGCTGGGACTAAGCTCCACCCCAAGGCAGGGAAATATAGGCTAGGCTAAGGTTACAGGGAAAACAACACACAACCACAAGGAAGGGATTCTCTCCAAGGAACCTCCCATGCTCACTGCCCACCGACCCTCATTCCCCACATGCCTGCTCCACCCCAGGAGTATACACCTTCTCTCTCACCTGGACAGTCCTTCGGCTACTAATCTCCCTTGCCTTCGGTTACAAGAACGGGTCGGACCGGAAGTCTCTGGGCTCTGTGGCAGCTATAGGGTTCCTTCCAGGAGTTCTCTCCTTCCTCTGCACACTCTCTCACCTGGAGGGAGTCGCTCACTGGTCTAACAACCTATTCTTCCAATTTTCAACCACCTCTCTCACCTGGAGAGAGTGTTGTACAAATTGGCCAATAAGCCACATAGGATCAAACAATACACGTCCACCACAATCCACAGGATCCAGACACGAACACCCAAGGCAGCTCCAGACAGGTGCAACTGTATAACCAGGCTTAGCAGGGACGAGACACTTCTGTTTTCTCAATTTGGCAAGACGGAATAGACTCACATTCTAGATTCTCAAGGATGTGTGACGAGTCTTCCACATAGGGGTCGATTCAGAATCCCCAGTTTAGAACAGAGAAGGGGTGTACCAACTTTCCGGAACAAACATAGACTCTTTCCCCAAATCCACGCAGGCTTCTCATTCAGGGAATATACACATCGGTTTTCTCAGAGCTAGACATGGGCTTTCAAATCACAGGGACGCACCAAGGTTCTCTACAGGAGTCGGGTTGGTAGTACTATCCCCCCCCGGGCTCCGTACTGTTCAGACAATCGGGTAGAATGGGGAAGGCCTTCTCACGGCTCTTCCTGGTCGTTTTATTCGCATGCGTCCGGGTTGACACTTGTCACCCATGAAACTGCATGCATTCCACCAACACACATATCCCTTGCATGTTCTCTCATTGCCAGAAACTTAGGATAAACATAAAATGCATATGTCTTTTGGGATAATATTAAAATATTATTCCCAGGCTTAAGCCCCCTAGGCTTAGCCCCTAGGCTCAACCCTTAGCCCCTTTTCTCACCTTCTAGCCCCTAATTCCTTGCCCATCCTATGGATTCTCAGTCCCCCTTTACTCATTCATTGTGGTCGGTCTGCACATGGCGGTGTTTATGTTTTATTAATTGTTCTGCGTGATTACATATACAACAGCAGGCTCCTGGCCTTCAACACTTAGGCTGCCTGACCTAACAACACATAAGCCTCCAGCTTATAAGAACTCGACTCACCAGCCTATAAATCATAATTACAATTCCTTTCAGAACATGGTTTACTACGGGGCTCGGCCTCTGGGACACTACACACATCACACACTGACGTCTGCAACTATGCCAACAAAGATTATTTGGCATCAAAGGTATGGACACATCAATCATCGTAATTTATTGTTATTACAGAAAAAAAATATGGTTGAAAGACTTCCCATGTTAAAGAATGATAATGTTTCATGTGATGGATGTACATTAGGAAAGATGCACAGAGATGAATTCCCCTCTAATCCTAATAAGAAAAAGAGAGATGTGTTAGATCTTGTGCATACTGATGTTTGTGGGCCTATGCAGACTAGGTATTTAGGAGGTGCATTTTACATTATGTTATTTATTGATGATTGCACGAGATACACATCGGTTTACTTCCTTAGAAGAAAAAGTGGTGTTTTCGAGTACTTTAAGGAATTTAGAACCAAGGTAGAAAAACTGATAGGAAAATCCATCAAAATCCTCCATTCAGATCAAGGGGGAGAGTAGAAATCAGGGGAATTCAACAAATATTGCAAAGATCATGGAATAGTACAGTATTTTACAGTACCTCACACTCCACAGCAGAACGAAGCCACTAAAAGGAAAAACAGAACTATGGTAGAGTGTGCACATAGTATGATGAAAGGTAAGAACCTCTCGAATGTCTTTTGGGATGAAGCCATAAATACTGCAATTTATTTAAAGAATAGAAGTCCAACAAGGTGTCTTGATAATGTTACTCTTTTCGAAGCCTTATATGGTTCCAAACCTATAGTTAATAATTTAAAAGTATTTGGGTGTAAGGCTTTTGCTCATATTCCAAAGGAGAATAGGAAGAAATTGGATGCTAAAGCCGTTAAATGTATTTTCATTAGGTACTGTTATGAATTTAAAGCATACAAACTGTTTGATCCTACTACTCACAAAGTATTTGCATGTAGAGATGTACTTTTCCATGAGAAGGAAGTAGGAAATCATGATGACAACAGTCATGAGCAATGGCAGAGACTTCTTGATGAAGGAGTTAAAGAAGAGTAGCAGCAACAGAATCAACCCACACAACAACATCCATCTTCGTAGTGACAACACCAACAACAACAAGAAGGACTCAATGATATGGACAATTCAAGCAGTCACAGTTCACCTAGAGGTGAAGACAGATCTTCACAAAGTGGGGAGGAAGATAATTAGTTGAGAAGATCTTCATGACATATTCGACTTCCTGAGAGGTATAAAGACTATGCCCTAACGAGTAGCATTTCAAATGTCATAGAACCCATGAGTTTTGATGAAGCTAATGAACATGATGAATGGTGAAATGCAATGGAGGAAGAATATGAATCTATAATGAAAAAAAATACTTGGGAATTGACTGAATTGCCTAAACATAAGAATTCCATTGGATGCAAATGGATATACAAACCCAAGTTTAAATCAGATGGTAGTATAGATAAGTATAAGGCTAGACTGGTTGTAAATGGGTATTCACAAACATAAGGTATTGAATATCCTGAAACATTTGCACCAGTAGCTGAATTGAATACTATCAGAATGTTAATTGCTTTAGCTACAAAGTACCATTGGAAGCTACACCGGCTAGATGTTAAATATGCATTTTTGAATGGTGAGTTAAATGAGGAGGTTTACCTTACTCAAACTGAAGGGTTTGTGAAAAAGGGGCAAGAAAACTTAGTGTGTAAGTTAAATAAAGCATTGTATGGACTAAAACAGGCACCTAGGTCATGGTATGAGAAGATAGACTCTTTCTTTCTTCAACAGGGTTTTATGAGGAGAAAAAGTGATCCAAATATGTATACCAAATTTGATGAACATGGGTATATAGTATTGATTTCATTATATGTTGATGATTTAATAATTACAGGAAATGCATAGAAGTTAATTGATGAAATCAAGGAGCAGTTGTCAAAAGTTTTTGAAATGAAAGATCTTGGTGAGTTACATTACTGCCTAGGTCTTGAAGTTTGGAGAAATGCAGGACAAACTTTTGTTTGTCAGAGTAAGTATATCAGAGAAATACTTAAGAGATTTAAAATGGATCAGTGTAAGTCTTCTATTGTCCCCATGCAACAAAATGTGAAACTTTCTTGTGATGATGGTTCGAAGGAGGTGAATGGAACTGTGTATAGACAGATGGTGTGTAGTTTGAATTATCTCACCACAACAAGACCTGATATTTCATATTCTATGAGTGTGTTAAGTTAGTTTATGGCGAAACCTCATGAAATCCAATGGAATGCGGCAAAGGAAATACTCAGGTATCTAAAAGGAACACTTGATTATGGTATTAAATATACTAATGCATTTGATATTAAGTTGATAGGTTACTCAGATTCTGATTGGGCTAGCAATTTGGATGATCGAAGACCAACCACTGGATATGTGTTTGGCATTGGATCTGGGGTTGTTTCATGGAGCAGTAAAAAGCAAGCTACTTTAGGTTTGTCTTCTACTGAAGAAGAATATAAAGCGTTGTGTGCAACAACTTGTGAAGTTGTTTGGTTAAGAAGACTTCTTCAAGATGTTGGAGAAGAAGGACAGGAACCTATGATGATAAAATGTGATAATCAAAGTACAATCAATATTGGGAAGAATCCAATTTCTCATGCAAGGACAAAGCATGTTGAAGCTCAGTTTCATTTTGTTAGAGAAAAGTTGCAGTCAAATGAAATAAATCTTATGTATTGTAATACTAATGAAAATGTTGCTGATATTTTCACTAAGCCTCTTGGAAAGATTAAGCTTGAACTATTTAGGGAGATGTTAGGTGTAGAAGTCAATCCATTCTCCATTAAGGGGGAGACTTGGAAATAATGGAGTAAGCGCTAGTTGTAAGCACCAGTTACAAGTGTCAGTTCTAAGAGTCAGTTCATAGTTGAGAGTATAGTTGTCTTTGCTTTGCATGTAACCGACTCAGTAGAGTCTTTTCCTATTTAGGAATGTAATCAGTATTTATTGAATAATAGATAAGTGAGCGTAGCCTCACAGTGTGTTTCTTTCGCATATTTTATCTTTGATCCCTCAAGTTATAGTAAAAAGAGGAGAGAAATGACCATTATGCAAGAGAAAAGTGGGTTGCTTGGCAATAAGGTATCAACCAAAGCTTTCTGGTCGTGAGAAATTTATGTTATGGGTTCTTATAGTTTGAATATAGCATTTATTATGAGGGACAAGAGCAAGCTGCTGAGAGACTGGATTCTAGGGTTTACTGGCCCTTTCCCTTCCATTTCCTTCTTAATTTTGCACATATTCTTAGGCGGCTTGAGGCCGTGATTTGAATTTATTCGAGCAACTAAAGAGACTGATCGAAAATCTCTTTTCGGACATGATATGTAGATACGAATGATCATCTGGACATTATATTTAAGATCCATTTCACACAATCGTGTTCAATGTGTGTAATTTAATATTTTTTCCCAGGATATGTTGTTTACACTGTATACATTGTCTGAAAAGTACACATTGTTTTAGAAAAGTTTTTTATTATTTTTCCTCATTAAAATATAAATTATTTCTCTAACAACGCAAGCTAAACCTAATTCGCATAGATCATTTAATATAGATCTCCACACTGTTTTATTTTGATGTGTGGTTTAGTGTGGCCATTTAATACATCTTTATAGTGTTCTGAGCAACATTGTTAGTATTTTATCCTCTCAGTGATTCATCTACTTGGGGTTTTGATGGAACTCTACTCGTAATAGAATGTGCCCTAAATAAAATGTGATGCACATGATGGAACTCTACTCGTAATAGAATGTGTCCTAAATAAAATGTGATGCACATGCAGGTGTGCAGAAATTTAGAAAGAACTGCAGCTTCAGATGGGTTAACTATTTACACCTTGTGAAGAGAAACTTGTGCATTCCTAAATGGTGTATCTTCTACTCCATTTTATATATGAAGATTAATAATAAGAGGAGCATCGATGACGATAGTTTTAAATTTAGGGAATGTATTAAATGTAGGGTTCTCTAAAAATCACCATTAGTTGTTGGCGCAATGTGGAGACAAACATAATCTATGAAATAGTGGGGACTATATTTCCAGGAATCAACCATGATGAGAAACAAACAATTATTGATGTAATGTTTGCTCAGGATGGCCATTAAATAGATGGATCAATTAAAAAACTTATCTGCTTGGTCATGCTCGATTTTATTGACAATAGTCATCATCTTGGTGCCTTGAAACATCTCTATTTTCCTCCAACAATCTTTGAATCTACACTCACCCATACAGTTAACAGGTTAGAAAATGAAATTAACAAAAATAAATAAAACCAGAGAGTGTGCAGTTATAAAAGTGATTAAGAGATTCCTTAAGCATATTGATTTCTTGGCCAAACCCTCCCATCCATAAGCCCTCAAAGTCTCTAAACTTCCTCTCGGTGCGTCTAACATCTTCAAATGGAGCCGCATTGTTGAGGGTTGGTTTTAAAAAAAATAAAATTGTGTCCATATCTAGGGATTGTGCCAAGTGCTAGGTCAAGCTCACTATGGCTAGGTTAACCCAACCTATTAATTAAATTGCTAACTGAAATTCTTTCTCCAATATGAAACATGCATGCGTCCGGAGTGGGAGTGAGGTAATGCGTCCTGCTTAACCACGGATGCGTTAAGTGAAACTCAGGCCAAATGTGACATCCATCAATACAATATGGATTGTGTAAATGTTAGGTCAATACAATTATGGTTAGGTTAACTTAACCTATTATGGTCAAGCCAACACACCAAATTGGTGTATGAGACCTCCTTGATTGGTAAAGTCTATAAATGTATACATACCATACCTTCCTTTGGATTTGAACCTGTGATCTCGTAAGAGGAAACACATGTTCTTAACCATTAGACTCACTCAAGCTGTATATATATCCTATTATATATAACATTAAATAGTTTAATTAATAATTCATAATTAATCTGTTGAAAATAATATGCCATTGTAAGAAATTTTCATTAAATTATTTTGGTGTAATTATTAATCCCTTGCTCCACTAAAGATTATAGTTATAGGTCGAGAACCTTATCCATTTGGAAAAAGGTTTATATTCTATTATTTGGGCGTCCTCTCCAACAAAGATTATAGATATAGGTTATTAATCAAACTAGTTTGACTTTTTATTAATTATTTTGTATATTAAAATTTAAAAATAATTTTGATATTTTATTTTATTTTATTAAAAATTTATAGAGGTAAGTTATTAGTCAAACCAGTTTGACTTTTTATTAATTTACTTCCCTTTCTACATTAAAATTAAAAAAAAAAATGTTTTTAATTGTTATATTTTTTATTAAATATTTCATGTTTTTAATTGTTATATTTTTTATTAAATATTTCATTGGTGTAAAGATAACGATTAGACATAATTCTCCATAATGTACGTGCATACTTGTTTTTAAGTAATTATCATATGTAATTAATAATTCCACACTAAAAAATATAGATATAGGTTATTAGTGAAATTAATTTGATTTTTTATTAATTCACTTCCACTTTGTAGATTAAAATTAAAAAATACTTTTTTTAATTGTGATATTTTTTATTAAAATTTTGATTGATGTAAAAATAATGATTAAACATAATTCTCCATAATGTATATTGATGTAGGAGCATCGTTATCAAAGCCAAAGAGGTCGAGTGTGGAGGCATAATTTGACACATCAACGCGTCAAAATTTCAAATCGACATTAAATAGAGGTAGAGCAGTTGTTGAAATATTTTGAAAATATCATTTTTAAAATACTTTGTTTGTAAAATCGGGTCACCACTCGAGAATGGCAGGATGTTGTAAATTCTTACATGAGTGTAAGGTGTTACATATGTAGAGTGTCAACTCTTATATGTTAATAACTCAAATTTATTGTAATAGGACTAAGTAGGTAACCGCTAGAACGACGATGGGATATAATTCAAATAGGACGGAGAAGAGCTCAAGAAGCCACTCCTTAGATAAGTTTATGTATTGTGTTGTAGGACAAAAGAAAGTGTGAGAAGTTAGATGTAGCAGTTAGACACAGAGAGTATGGAAACAGTGAAGAACTATGTAACTTCTATAAATACTTCATGAATGAATAGAACATACATAAATTGATCCAAATGATTCGACAATGTTCATTTCAATGTGTATTTGAATGAATGATATGGTCTCTATGTTTTTATTTCATTATGATTTTGTATGATGTTCATAGTTGAGTATATGGACTTATGAAGTGTTCAATAAGTTTCAATTGTTTCTCTTTTGAGAGCTCAGATCCAAGGAGTGCATATTTTCTGCAAGCTGTGCGTCAACAAAGTCTAGATTTGACTCAGAGAAGCTTAGGAGGGATAACACGAAACTTAGAACAAGTGTTGCAAGGAGTGCACGAGGTCAAGAATAGACCAAGTGTCGAGAGGTCATGATTGTGAAGCACAAGGAGTGCGTAGTAATATTTCTTTTGAAGAAATCTCTAGGTCCGAACTTTGTTAGAGATTCCAAGATCGCAAGGAGTGCATCGGAATTCGAAATCATCAGAGGAATCAAGCTCAGAAGAGGTAGTGACAAAGATTCGACAAAAAGGGAGAAATTTGTTGAAGGCTGTGAATTGACGGTGGAGATACCTTCGGAGGAAGTCGGGGCCACTGACAACCGTCAGATATAGATAAGGCGTGAGGGGGTTAACTCTTGAAGTCTTTTGAAATCCGTGTATTCGAAATTTTTAGTTTGGGACGGAGTGAAAGATTTTGAATCTACGAAGGTCGAAGTCCATCTGGACCATAGATCTAGAGGAGGGTACATGGCAGCAGATCCGAGGATCTCGCAACGAAGAACTCCAAAATACTTGCGAGGAGAAGAGTGCAAACTTCGCCAACTCATGGAGAACAGAGTAGATATGGACTGTTCGATCTAGGAAGGACACGTGAAAAAGATCCATGTACTCTGGGAGAAGGGTACTCCAGAGGAAAGGAAAGGATGGAGTGGAGTGTTGACAAGAAGTAGTCTGAAGCTCCCAAGGTAAGGAATTGTCCTAGCCCTCTGTTGTTGGAGCATGTGGAGAGTGGGGATTCACTCCAGAGAAAAGTCACTCCAGAGGAAAGCAAAGTGTGAAAGCATGAGAAATCCCGAAGGCTAGAGCACCTAAGTTCATCAGAGTCGTCCATTGGAACAGGACCCATGGCATGAGATCTGTTACTTCAGAGGATTGATACTCTAGCAGAAAAAATGTGGAGGACAATTGATGATAAGTCATCCAAAGCCAGATTCCCAAAGGAGATCACAACCGTTGATCAATAAGAGCACGTGGCGCTTGATCTGTAACTCCGGGTAAAGGTCACTCGTGGAAAAAGGGGTGTTTGGAACACTTGGAACTCCCAAAGTCGGAGTCCCAAAGTAAATCTCATTCGTTGGCTATGAAAGGAGTGTGAGCCGTAGATCTGGTCTGAGGGTGTGTTCGCGAGTCCGGATTTCGGGGGATTTGGAGTCAAGTGTGTTGAGAACACTTGAAACCCAAAGCTCTGAAGTATGCAGGAACAAAGTTATAAGCTCATAGTTTTGACCAGGGTCATGTGGAGGGCTCTACAAGTACTCATAAATTCCCAGAAAGGGTATTTCACACTCGAGAAGTAGGACTTTGACTTGTTGAGAAAATAGAAGAAGTTTAGTGTGAACCTGTGAGCGGATTCAACTCTCGAATTCGATCGATCCTAGACCAGGCGGTCGCGTAACCCTGAAGGAGAGTAGGGGATTTGCATCAAGTAGTATCAGAGCCTAGATTATGTTTTTAGATGATAGGCAAAGGCAAGAAGGTGAAAGAAGATACCCTGATATCATCAAGTGGTATAAGAGAACTGATTTGGTTTGCAGACAACAGACAAAGGAGACATAGAAGAAAGTTTGATACCATCAAGTGGTATTAAAGCATGAGTTTGCTTGTAGACAACAGGAAAAGGTGAAGGAGTTATGTTTGATAGCATCAAGTCAGAAAAAATGAAATCAAAGTAGTGTAATCATGCCACCTAAAAGTCGCAAAGCGAATCCAGAAATGGAAGAAGAAATGAGGCGACTCCGAATGAGATTGGACTCCCTGGAAACAACATATAGGAGAGCACCATATGTTTGTGATGTCAACAAACCTGAAAGTGAAGAGATAGAAGAAGGAGTTGCAGAAGGAGAATCTGTAGAAGAACGGCTGTTAAGAGTTGTTTCGAGAATAGGAGATAGAGAAAAAATAGAAGTCCTGATGTATGAAGGAAATTTGGAAGTTGAAGAATTGTTAGATTGCGTACCTGCAATGGATAAATATTTCGATTATGAAGAAATTGAAGAAGAAAATAAATTGAAGCATGAAATAACCAGGTTGAAAGGTCATGCAACATTATGGTGGGATGAACTACAAGCTGATTTCATATGCAAAGGTAAGTAGAAAATCAAAAGTTGGGACAGGATGTTAGCTAAATTGAAAGAAAAATTTATCCCAAAAGACTATCAGATAAATCTGTTCAGAAAGTTATATAACCTGAGAAAGAAGAGTCTATTGGTGAAAGAATACAGTGAAGAATTCTATAGACTAAATATCAGGGTTGGATAGAAAGAAAATGATGATGAAAAAACAACCATATACATAAATGGATTGAGATAAGAGATACAAGAGGAGATCAACATGATGTTTGTTGGCACAATCGAGTATGCTTATAAAGTAGCCTAGAAAGAGGAAGAAAAGTTGGCCAGAAGACAAAGCCAATGAAACATGGGAGGAATTCCAAGCAGAGGTAATGGAACCTACTGAGAGAAGTTCCAAAAGCTAAAGCAAGAGGCTGGAAAACATCATAATCACCCTTAAAAAGGGGGAAGTTATAAGTAAGGACAACACAGATGAAGAAACTATTTTCCTCTAGGAAGAGGAATAAGCAGAGGAGGTGAAGTCGGATGTTACACCTGTGGAAAGACAGGACATGAATCTTGGGAATTCCCCGAGAGAAAGAAAGAAGGAGGAGGAAACAAACCCATTTCTAAAGCTCAGAAGGATGTGGAAGCAGAAGCAACAGAAGGAGGAAGGAACCTTATGATGAGGAAAGTTTTTCTAAAGCCATAGAACGTGGAGGAAGAATCAGTTCAACCAAAAAAATTGTTCACAATTGTTTTCAAAACAAATGACAGATTTTGCAGGATGATTATAGACAGTGGTAGCACTGATAATCTAGTATCCACAAAGATGGTGGAGAAACTGGAGTTGGATACAATTGCACACCCTAACCCATCAAATGTATCATGGTTGCAGAAAGGACATCAAGTAATAGTAAGTCAACAATGGAGAGTTGAATTTAAAATAGGATGTTATAAAGATGAGATTTTATGTGATGTAATTCCTATGGATGTTTGTCATATTTTGTTAGAGATACCATGGAAATTTGATAGAAATTCCATTCATGATGGGAGGAAAAATACTTACACCATAGAGAAGAATGGTAAAAAACACATGTTGTTTCCAATAGATGACAAGGAACCATAGAAGGAGGCTAGTTCAAGTATACTTCTCATGAGTGAGAATGAACTCTTAAATGAGGTCAAGAAGGAACAAGAGATGGTGTTTGTTGTAGTGAGGAAGCCAAGCGTTATCCTTACAAATACTTCTATGGATGATTTACCTTAATAAATCCAAGAACTGTTAGAGAATTTTGCTGACATAATAGTGGATGAGTTACCTCACTCATTGCCACCCATTAAGAGTATCATCCATCACATTGGCCTTATATAAGGAGCTAGTTTGCAAAACAAAGAAGCATATAGGTTGACACCTCGAGAGAATGAAGAGGTCAAGAATCAATTCCAGGAGTTGTTGGATCAAGGTTTAGTCAAGGAAAGTCTAAGCCCATGCGCAATACCAACTGTGTTGATTCCAAAGAAGGATGGAGGATGGAGAATGTGTATAGATTCTTGAGCCATCAATAAGATCACGATCAGGTATAGATTCCCTTTTCCAATAATGGATGATTTGATGGATTGCTTGAGTGCAACAAGCTATTTTTCAAAAATAGATTTGAAAAGTGGATATCATCACATAAGAATGAGAGAGGGAGATGAATGGAAGACAACATTCAAGACAAATGAAGCTTTGTTTGAATGTCTAGTCATGTTGTTTGGGTTGACAAATGCCCCAAACACATTTATGAGATTTATGAATGAAGTGTTGAAAGACTTCATAGGTAAATTTTTTATTTTCTATCTGGATGATATACTAATCTTCAGTAAAACAAAGAAATAACATTTAAAACACTTGACATTAGTGATGAGGAGATTGTAGCAAGAAAATTTGCTGATAAACTTAAAGAAAAGTTATTTTATGAGGACATAACTCATATATTTGGGTTTTGTGATCTCTTCAAATGAATGGAAGATGGATCTAGAGAAGGTGAGACAAATCAAAGAATGGCCTTCGCCAAGGAGCATATTTGAGGTGAGAAGCTTTCATGGGTTAACAAGTTTTTATAAGAAATTTATTAGAAATTTTAGTGGTATATATACGCCCATACTAGATACCATGAAGAAGAAACACAAGTCTTTTAATTGGATAGAGGAGGTTAAGAAAAGCTTCAAAGTATTGAAGGAGAAGATCACAAGAAAACCAATTCTGGTCTTACCAGATTTTGGGAAAACATTTAAGGTAAGATGTGATGCAAGTGGAGTATCTATTGGAGCAGTCTTGAGTCAAGATAATATGCCAGTTGCTTATTTCTGTGAGAAAATGAATGACACATAGAAAAATTATTCCACATATGATAAGGAGTTTTATGCAGTGATTCAAGCTTTGAAGAAGTGGAGGCACTATCTAATTCCAAAAGAGTTTGTCTTGTATAGTGATAATGAAGCTTTAAAATATATTACTAGGCAAGAAAAGTTGAATCAGAGGCATGATAAGTGGATAGAATTCATGCAGAATTTTACTTTTTTCATCAAACATATTTATGGAAGTGCTAACGAAGTCATAGATTCTTTGAACAAGAGGAGTTTGCTTATATAGGAATTTCAAGTGAATTCCTTAGGGTTTGAACACCTTAAGGAAATGTACCAAAAATATCCAAATTTTAAGGAGGCTTATGAGGCATGTGAGAACCCTTTGTTAGGGGACAAAAGTCTGTGTATAAAATATTTAATCCAGGATGGATTATTGTTCAAAGGAAGACAAATGTGGATACCCAGATGCTCGATGAGAGATAATCTGTTGAAGGAAAAACATAGTGAAGTTCTAGCCAGACATTTCGGCCATGACAAAACATTATGGAAAAACAAGCGATGCTACACACATAGACAATTTTTTTTTCAGGGAAGTTGTGAGACTACATGGGTTTCCCAGAAGCATAGTCGCAGATAGAGACAAAACGTTTGTAGGACACTTTTGGAGAAATCTATGGAAGAGGCTGGGGACAAAATTGTCCTTCAGTTCAATAGATCACCCTCATACAAATGGGAAGAATTAAGTGGTGAACAAAAGTTTGGAGAATTTATTGAGGAGTTGGGTCACTGAACCTGACATTTTGAAGCATGGAAAAACAATACAGGATCTCATGGACATGAGTCCATGAATATTTTAGACAGAGGAGTATGATACGGGAGCATCGTTATCAAATACAAAGAGGTTGAGTGTGGAGGAAGAATTCGACACCTCAGCGCGCCAAAATTTCAAATCGGCATTAAACAGAGGAAGAGTGGCTGTTGAGATATTTTGGAAATATCATTTTTAAAATACTTTGTTTGTAAAATTGGGTCACCACCTGAGAATGGAAGGAAGTTGTAAATTCTTACACGACTGTAAGGTGTTACAAATGTAGAGTGTCGACTCTTATCTACTAATAACTCACATTTATTGTAATATGACTAAGTAGGTAACCTCTAGAACAACGATTTGATAGAGTTCATATAGGACGGAAAAGAGCTCGAGAAGCCACTCCTTAGATAAATTTTTGTATTGTGTTGTAGGATATAAGAGAGTATGAGAAGTTAGATGTAGTAGTTAGACATAGAGAGTCTGGAAATAGTGAAGAACTGTGTAACTTATGTAAATACTTCATGAATGAATATAACAGACATAAATTGATCCAAATTCTTCGACAATTTTCATTTCAGTGTGTATTTGAATGAATGATATGTTCTATGTGTGTTTATTTCATTATGCTTATGTATGATGTTCATAGTTGAGTATATGGACTCATGAAGTGTTAAATAAGTTTCAATTGTTTCTCTTCTAAGAGCTCAGATGCAGGGAGTACATATTGTCCGCAAGGAGCGTCGACAGAGCCTAGATTAATCTCAGAGAAGATTAGGAGGGACGACACGAAACTTAGACCGAGTGTTGCAAGGAGTGAACGGGGTCAAGAATAGACTAAGTGTTGAGAGGTAAGGACTGTGAAGCACAAGAAGTGTTTAGTAATATTTCTTTTGAAGAAATATCTTATTCCAAACTTTGTCAGAGATTGTAGGATCGTAAGGAGTGCGTCGGAGTTTGAAATCCTCAGAGGAATCAAGCTCAGAAGAGATAGCGACAAAGATTCAACTGAAAGGGAGAAATCTGTTGAAGGTTGCGAATTGAAGGTGGTTATCCCTTTGGAACTTGAAATTCATTGATTTAGGAGAATGATGAAGAATATGCCATCTTCTTCAATTTCTAGCCCTAAGATTAAGATTTATAATTAAAAGATCATTAATTGTGCCCATTTCCAATAAATGTACCAATATAAATATATGTCATTTCATCTAAAACATT
Source organism: Picea glauca (assembly GCA_000966675.3). NCBI lineage: Eukaryota > Viridiplantae > Streptophyta > Pinopsida > Pinales > Pinaceae > Picea > Picea glauca. Next base: position 420,516 of record JZKD02S1689972.1, read on the forward strand.
TTTAAAAACATTTTTAAATGAGATGGTTAATAATCCTTAGAAATGGTATATATCCTATTATATGTAACATTAAATAGTTTAATTAATAATCCTTAATTAATCGATTGAGAATAGTAACCCATTGTAAGAGGTTTTCATTAGATTGTTTTGGTGTAATTATTAATCCCTTGCTCCACTAAAGATTATAGTTATAGGTCGAGAACCTTATCCATTTGGAAAAGGTTTTTATTCTATTATTTGGGCGTCCTCTCCACCAAAGATTATAGATATAGGTTATTAGTCAAATTAGTTTGACTTTTTATTAATTCACTTTTATTTTGTATATTAAAATTTAAAAATAATTTTGATACTTTGATATTTTTTATCTAAAATTTATAGATGTTGGTTATTAGTCAAACCAGTTTGAATTTTTATTAATTTACTTCCCTTTGTACATTAAAAAAATAATGTTTTTAATTGTTATATTTTTTATTAAATATTTGATTGGTGTAAAGATAATGATTAGACATAATTCTCCATAATGTACGTGCTTAAAAACATTATTTTTTATTAAATATTTGATTGGTGTAAAGATAATGATTAGACATAATTTTCCATAATGTACGTGCATACTTTGCATACTTGTTTTTAAGTAATTATCATATGTAATTAATAATTCCACACTAAAGAATATAGATATAGGTTATTAGTCAAATTAATTTGATTTTTTATTAATTCACTTCCACTTTGTAAATTAAAATTAAAAAACACGTTTTTTAATTCTGATATTTTTTATTAAATTTTTGATTGATGTAAAAATAATGATTAAGCATAATTCTCCATAATGTATATTGATGCAGGAGCATCGTTATCAAAGTCAAATAGGTCAAGTGTGGAGGTAGAATTTGACACATCAGCATGCCAAAATTTCAAATTGGCATTAAACATAGGTAGAGTGGTTGTTGAGATATTTTGGAAATATCATTTTTAAAATAATTTGTTTGTAAAATTGGGTCATCGCCTGAGAATGGCAGGATGTTGAAAATTCTTACACACCTGTAACGTGTTACAGATGTACAGTGTCAACTCTTATATGTTAATAACTCACACTTATTGTAATAGGACTAAATAGGTAACCGTTAGAACGACGATGAGATAGAATTCAAATAGGATGGAGAACAAATCAAGAAGCCACTAAGATAATTTTATGTATTGTGTTGTCGGACATAACAGAGTGTGAGAAGTTAGATGTAGCAACTAGACATAAAGAGTATGGAAACAATGAAGAACTGTGTAACTTCTGTAAATACTTCATCAATTAATAGAACAAACAGAAATTGATCCAAATGCTTCGACAATGTTCATTTCATTGTGTATTTGAATGAATGATATGTTCTCTATGTGTTTATTTCATTATGATTTTGTATGATGTTCATAGTTGAGTATAGGGAATTATGAAGTGTACGATAAGTTTCAATTGTTTCTCTTCTAAGAGATCAAATGCAAGGAGTGCATATTTTCCACAAGGTGTGCATCAACAAAGTCTAGATTTGACTCAGAGAAGCTCAAGAGGGATAACACGAAACTTAGACCAAGTGTTGGAAGGAGTGAACGGGGTAAAGAATCGACTAAGTGTGGAGAGTTCATGACTGTGAAGAAAAATGAGTGTGTAGTAAAATTTCTTTTGAAGAAATATCTAAGTGCAAACTTTGTTAGAGATTCCAGGTTTGTAAGAAGTGCATCGGAGGTCAAAATCCTCAGATGAATCAAGCTCATAAGAGATAGCGACAAAGATTCAACAGAAAGGAAGAAATTTGTTGAAGGTTGTGAATTGACGGTGGATATCCCTTCGGAGGAAGTCAGGGTCACTAAAATCCATTAGATCTAGATAAGGCGTGAAGGGGTTAACTCCTGAAGTCCTTCAGAATCTGTGTATTCACCATTTTTCGTTTGTGACAGAGTCAAACCTCCCGAAGCTATGAAGGCCGAAGTCCATCTGGACCATATATCTAGAGGAGGGTACATGCCAGCAGATCCGAGGAGCTCGCGAGGAAGAACTCTGAAATATATGAAAGGAGCAGAGTGAAAAATTTGCGAACTCACGAAGAATAGAATAGATATGGATTGTTCAATCCGGGAAGGAAACACAACAAAGATCCTTGTACTCTCAGAGAAGGGTACTTCAGAGGAAAGGAAAGGAGGGAGTGGAGCGTTGAAAAGAAGTAGTTTGAAGCTCCCAAGGTAAGGAATCATCCTACCCCTATGTTGTTGGAGCACGTGGAGAGTGGGGATTCACTCCAGAGAAAAGTCATTCCGAAGGAAAGAAAAGTGTGAAAGCATGAGAACTCCTGAATGCCGGAGCATCGGAGTTCATCAGAGTCGTCCATTGGAACATGACGCATGGCATGAGATCTTTTACTTTGGAGGATTGATACTCTGGGATAAATAATGTGGAGGACAATTGACGATAAGTCGTCCAAATTTGGATTCCTGAAGTAGATCACAACCATCGATCAAGAAGAGCACGTGGTGATTGATCTGTAACTCTCGGTAAAGGTCACTCCAGGAAAAAGAGGTATTTGGAACACTCGGAACTCCCGAAGCCAGATTCCCAAAGTAAATATCAGTTGTTGGTTGTGAAAGGAGTGTGAGCCATAGATCTGGTTTGAGGGTGCGTTCGCGAGTCTACATTTCGGCGGATTTGTAGTCAGGTGTGTTGAGAACACCTGAAGCCCGAAGTTGCAAAGTTTGAGGGAATAAAGTTTTAAGCCCACAGTTTTTACCAAGGTCACATGGAGGGCTCTGCAAGTACTCAGAAATTCCCAGAAAGGGTATTTCACACCTGAGAAGTAGGAATTTGACCTGTTGAGAAAATAAAAGATGTTTAGTGTGAACCTGTGAGCTGATTCAACTCCCGAAATTGATCTATCCTAAACTGAGAGGCCACGTAGCATCGAGGGAGAGTAGGGGGTTTGTATCAAGTGGTATTAGAGCCTAGATTTTGTCTGTAGATCGTAGACAAAGGCGATAAGGTGAAAGAAGATACCCTGATACCATCAAGTGGTATTAGAGAACTGATCTGGTTTGTAGACAACAAACAAAGGATACATAGGAGAAAGTTTGATACCATCAAGTGGTATTAAAGCGTTACTTTTCTTATAGACAACATGAAAAGGTGAAGGAGTTATGTTTGATAGCATCAAGTTATAAAAAATGAAATCAAAGCAGTGGAATCATGCAACCTTAAAGGTATCGAGAGAATCCAGAAATGGAAGAAGAAATGAGGCGACTCTGAATGAGATTGGAATCCATGGAAACAACACAGAGGAGAGAACCAGATGTTGGTGATGTCAGCAATCCTGAAAGTGAAGAGGTAGAAGAAGGAGTTGCAGAAGGAGAACTTGCATAAGAACGTCTGTTAAGAGTTGTTTCGAGAATAGGAGCAAGAACAAAAACATAAGTCCTGATGTATGAAGGAAATTTGGAAGTTGAAGAATTGTTAGATTGGGTACCTACGATGGATAAATACTTCGATTATGAAGAAATTAAAGAAGAAAATAAACTGAAGCGTGAAATAACTAGGTTGAAAGGTCATGCAACATTATGGTGGGATGAACTACAAGCTGATTGCATATGCAAAGGTAAGAAGAAAATCAAAAGTTGGGACAGGATGTTAGCTAAGTTGAAAGAAAAATTTATGCCAAAAGACTATTAGATAAATTTGTTTAGAAAGTTATAGAACCTGAGAAAGAAGAGTCTATCATTGAAAGAATTCACTAAACAATTCTATAAACTAAATATCAAGGCTGGATAGAAAGAAAATGATGATGAAAATACAATCAGATACATAAATGGGTTGAGATACGAGATACAAGAGGAGATTAACATGATGTCTATTGGCACAATCACGGATGTTTATTAAGTATCCTTGCAAGATGAAGAAAATTTGGCCAGAAGACAAATCCAATGAAACAAGGGAGGAATTCCAAGCAGAGGTAAGGGAACCTCCTAAGATAAGTTTAAAAAGCTGAAGTAAGAGGCTGGAAAACATCATAATCACCCTGAAAAAGGGGGAATTTATAAAGAAGGACAACACGAATGAAGAAACTCTTTTCCTCTAGTAAGAGGAAGAGGCAGAGGAGGTGAAGTCAGATGTTACACTTGTGGAAAGACAGGACACAAGTATTGGGAATTCACTGAGAGAAAGAAAGAAGGAGGAGGAGAAACACACATTTCTGAAGATTAGAAGGATGTGGAAGAAGAAGCAACAGAAGGAGGAAGGAACCTTATGATGAGGAAAGTTTTTCTAAAGACAAAGAAGGAGGTAGAAGAACCAGTTCAAACAACAAATTTGTTCAGGAATGTTTTCAAAACAAAGGACAAAGTTTGCAAGATGATTATATACAATGGGAGCATTGATAATCTAGTATGCACAAAGATGGTGGAGAAACTGGAGCTGGATACAACTGCACACCCAAACCCATACAAGGTATCGTGGTTGCAAAAAGGACATCAAGTAATGGTAAGTCAACAATGAATAGTTGAATTTATAATAGGATGTTATAAACATGAGATTTTATGTGATGTAATTCCTATGGATGTTTGTAATAATTTGTTCGGGAGACCATGGAAATTTGATATAAATGTCATTCATGATGGGAGGAAAAATACTTACACCCTATAGAAGAATGGTAGAAAACACATGTTGTTTCCAATAGAAGAAAATGAACCAAAGAAGAAGGCTAGTTCAAGTATACTTCTCATGAGTGGGAAGGACCTCTTAATGAGGTCAAGAAGGAACAAGAGATGTAGTTTGTTGTAGTGAGGAAGCCAAGGGTTATCCTTACAAATACTTCTATGGATGATTTACCTGAAGAAATCTAGGAACTGTTAGAGACTTTTGCTGACATAGTAGTGGATGAGTTACCTCACTCATTTCCACCCATTAAGAGTATCATCCATCACATTGACCTTATTTTAGCAGCTAGTTTTCAAAAAAAAGAAGCATATAGGTTGACACCTCGAGAGAATGAAGAGGTCAAGAATAAATTCTAGGAGTTGTTGGATAAAGGCTTAGTCAGGAAAAGTCTAAGCCCATGCGCAGTACCAACTGTGTTGATTCCAAAGAACGATGGAGGATGGAAAATGTGTACAGATTCCCGAGCCATCAAAAAAATCACCATCGGGTATAAATTCCCTTTTCCAATAATGGATGATTTGATGGATTGCTGGAGTGGAGCCAACTATTTTTCAAAAATAGATTTGAAAAGTGGATATCATCACATAAGAATGAGAGAGGGAGATGAATGGAATACAACACTCTATACAAATGAAGGTTTGTTTGAATTTCTAGTCATGTCGTTTGGGTTGAAAAATGCCCCAAGCACATTTATTAGATTGATGAATGAAGTGTTGAAACGCTTCATAGGTAAATTTGTGATTTTATATCTGGATGATATACTAATCTTCAATAAAACAAAGGGATAACATTTAAAACAATTGACATTAGTGATGAGTAGATTGCAGGAAGAAAAGTTGTTGATAAACTTAAAGAAAAGTTATTTTATGAGGACATAACTCATATATTTGTGTTTTGTGATATATTCAAATGAATGGAATATGGATCCATAGAAGGTGCGAGAAATCAAAGAATGGCCTTCGCTAAGGAGAATATTTGAGGTGAGAAGCTTTCATGGGTTAGTAAGTTTTTATAGGAAATTTATCAGAAATTTCAGTGGTGTATGTATGCCCATACTTGATACCGTGAAGAAGAAAAACAAGTCTTTTAATTGGATAGAGGAGGCTGATAAAATCTTCAAAGTATTTAAGGAAAAGATCAGAAGAAAACCAATTCTGGTCTTACTAGATGTTGGGAAAACATGTCAGGTAAGATGTGATGGAAGTGGAGTAGCTATTGGAGCAGTCTTGATTCAAGATAATAGGCCAGTTACTTATTTCAGTGAGAAACTGAATGACACCAAGAAAAATTATTCCACATATGACACAGAGTTTTATGCATTGATTCAAGCTTTGAAGAAGTGGAGGCACTATCTAATTCCAAAAGAGTTAGTCTTGTATAGTGATAATCAAGATTTACAATTTATTACTAGACAAGAAAAGTTGAGTCAGAGGCATGATAAGTGGCTAGAATTCATGCAGAATTTTACTTTTGTCATCAAACATACTTATGGAAGTACTAACGAAGTCACAGATGCTTTGAGAAGGAGGAGTTTGATTATACAGGAATTCCAAGTGAAGACATTAGGGTTTGAACACCTTAAGGAAATGTACCAAGAAGATCCAAATTTGAAGGAGGCTTATGAGGCATGTGAGAACCCTTTGTTAGGGGAAAAAGGTCTGTGGAAAAAATATTTAATCCAGGATGGATTATTGTTTAAAGGAAGCAAAATTTCGATACCAAACTGCTCGATGAGAGATAATCTGTTGAAAGAAAAACATAGTGGAGGTCTATGACACAGACGCCCCCTGCCTCCGCAGATTCTGTGCGACCTCTCGGTCTAAGTATCATTCCAAAACCCATCTGATCCAAAGCATATCCTTCGAGTCCCTATCGGACCCTCAAAATTTCTCTATCCACATGTCCTTCAACTCTCCCCACGACCTTTGTATACATCAGTGGACCTTTTCGCGAAAACAAAATCTTGGGTCCCGGGACTCCTTGAGTCCTGATGTCGAGAGTCCTTGACTTCTCGATCTCCCGGTCTCCGAAATGTCGATTTGCTGAATTGGATTCACTCGGGGTTTGTCCCCTAGGCTATACCCTTAGTCCATATGACCACCCCTCATATGACCACAGTCCTCTTGGGGTTCATCGATGCAAAACGCCTGACTTCCTATCCTCAAGACTTCCGAAAAGCCGATTTTCATATTGCCAAAAATACCTTTGTCCCGGCTTCCTCCTCCTTTCATGATTTTGGGTTTTCCTGAGGCAAGGTTCTCCCAATCCCTACTCTTTGTATTTCCCGGTATCCGAAATACCGATATCCTCACTCTGTTGCCACGTGTCCTCCTTGTTCTTTCATAGTTTTCGGGGTTTCGTGTTTCAGAACTTCACGACCCCTATGACACTTATCCTCTATTCTCTCGAATCCTCAGTATTCGAAATACTAGTGGACTCCCCAATCTCCTCCATGTGTCCTCCACGGATGGATGGTCCAGATCGTTTCGGGACTTTGCTAGTAGCGAAGCCGAAAGACTCCCTTCTCTGCTTCCCAATGTCTGAATCCCCGATATGAAAGGATCTCGTGACACTTGTCCTTCTTATATGGACGACTCATATACCTTCGGGACTTCGAGACCCATGAGTCCTAATCTTTGGTCCTTCATCCTATGAAACTCCGAATTCCCGAAGTCCGAAATCCCGATACCTCTACCCTGTTGGGACTTTTCGAGTTCTCTCCCCTGCGCATGAGGATTTAAACCTCATGCAGCTTTCCACATATCCGAAGGCTATTGGTATATGTACCTAGATCTAGCGGATCGTGTTCTTTCGGAACTTCGGGGGTCAAGAGTTCTGACTCTTTCCCTTCACATCCTCGGTACCCGGAATGTCAAAAATCCTCCCTTGTGCGCTCTTCTTCTTGCCTTGGAAGATTTTCCAATTATCAAATACCTCGGCCTTTGCTTCCTATTACAAAACCTACGAATTCAGGTTCCGTCTGTGTTATTGAATACGCTTTCTCTTCTGATCTTCCTTGAACTCAAACCCTCCAAAGGGCCTCTTTTCAGCTCCTGCGATACTTCCATAGATCTGTGCATGAAAGCACTCTTCCTCTTGAGCTTTGTTCTTTGAACTATGCACTCCTTGCAGTTGTTACTCTGTGCTCAAAGGTAATATCCCTCCTGAGCTTATCTTCTTCTCATACCTCTAAGGATATTAACCCTTAATTCTCCCTCAGATGAAGAATCCGATGCCCTCTAGGCAGTCTCTTGTTCAAGCAACTCCTTGCTGAATCTGCAGGGTGTTCAACAACCCTGTGAAGATCCTCTCCTAGACTCTTCTCTGTCTCTGAACTCAAAGAGTTATCTCTGTGCGCTCTGGCACCTACTCAATGCCCTCTTGGCAGAGTGTCCAGAGATCCTCAGTGATTTTTTTTCGCTATGAACTCACAACAGATTTCCTCCTCTCAATGCAACCCATGCATCTGCTCAATGCCCGCCTGGCAGAGCTCTTCCAGAATCTCGCAATGATTCTATATTCTACTGTGTTCTCCTCTACATAGTCCTAGGTCTAAGGTGTTCAACAAACTTGATATCTTTCCCTAAGTTTAATACTTCAGCTAGTGCACCCTCCTGGTGCATCTTTGTCCAAATTCTGTAGAATTGGAAGTGCACTCTATGCACTGGCTCTCAGAACCCGCAGTGTTATTTCACGCCCTCTTGGCATGAAGCCTCAAAGAAGCCTAAATCTGAAATCAAAGAACCCAATAAATAGAAGAACCTATCTGTCCCTTCAAATGCACACCAACACACATTCACAGCATATAAAGAACACACATAGACATTCATAAACACATAAAGACACACATAAACTCATACAGGAAATATGCTCTTTGTATTAATATGAAAATGTATGTACAAAGGTGTTTGAGCTCAGACTTTGACAGAGTTTCGTCTCTTTCTCTATTCTCTCCTTTCTCACAAATTCTAACTCTTTCTACCTCTCACTCATCTATGCACACTCTCTATCCTACTACCATCATAAGATCCAAGATATTTTACATGAGGGGGCTCTTCGAGCTCTTCCCTCCAATCTACCTACCCTATTTAATTAAATTGAATTTACATTGAATAGGTTGTCTAGTCCAGATCAGATCTAGATCTCAGCCTTACAACCATTTAAGGAAACTTCTTGTAACATCCCGCTCTGGCGCACTGAGACCACTTATTCTTTGAGGACACTTGCTCGCAAGTGATCTGGACCCTTTTTGATGTTAGACCTTTTGTATATGATTATGATGTGA
>JZKD02S1689972.1:448797-460431 GCA_000966675.3 Picea glauca
TATCCTTGTTTCAGAATGCTCAGGGGGCTTACGTTCAAAGTATTTTTATTAGATGAAGTTTAAAAAGTGGTAGGATGGATTTGTAATGGCCCAAAGTTCAAGAATGGGTTGAAGTCAAATCTGGCCCTAATGTTCAAACATGGTCCAAATATTGGAAGAGGCCTAATGAACTAGTCCATAAATGTCTCGAGCAACTATAAGAGAGCGAATGGCACAAAGTTTGAATTTGCATGATGGGTGATGTTTTAGAGTTTCCAATGGATTTAAGTTCGAAGTATGGATGTTGGGAAAAGTTTAAAAAGTGGCCAATGAGTTTCCTACTTTGTAGATGTTAGGGTTTGTAGGGCCCAAACAAGGGAGTGTTAAGCACTATACATATTTGATATACATGAGTTTTTACAACAATAATACTCTGTCAAATATTTAATGGCACCAACTAAGGAGGATAGGCCATACCCTTGGTGTCCTATAGAAGCAAGAAAACCAAAAGGCTTATGTAAGGCTAATTTTGTAGAACATTTTGGCATGTGATGGCATAGGAAAGAGATTTCATACCAATTGTAAACCAGAAAAGAGAGACCAATGTTCATGGGCCTCTTTGAGGGGGAAACATCCTTTTAGAGAAGCTCCAATACAATAACAACCCTTGACAAAACGTTGCATATCCTACTATCTCTACAAATAGAAAGGTATTTTATAACAACATCAGGCGAGAGAGAGGAAAACATCATCAAAAACATTAGGTGGGTGAGAGAACATCATCATCAATATCATCTTGGAACACTGACAGGCGTATCTATAAATCATCAAAAGTTTTTCTCATCATCAACATAACATAGAGTTTGGAGCATCATCAACACAACATGGAGTTGGAGTAGCATCATCATTGTCATCGGTATGAGGCTAAGGTAACATCATCATCATCTTCAGCATTAAAGCTGAAATAATATCATCATCATCATCTTTAGCAAGGACTCAGAAGCTGAAGTGGCATCATCATCATCATCATCATATTCAACAAGAGGTTGAAGTGGCATCATCATCACCAACTGCATCGACATGGATTAGTATAACACTAATACATCCTCATCATCAATAACAACACAAGGCTGATACAACATCAAAAGCAACAATATCACAACACAATGGCTGGCAACACATCATCACAGCATGAGGCTGGCAATATAGCATGAGTCTGGAAACACATCAAAACAATTAAGCTGGCACATCATCACAACAATTAAGCCAGCACATCATCACAACAATTAAGCTGGCGCATCATCAAAACAATTAAGATGGCACACCACACAACAATTAAGTTGGAAAACACCACACAACAATTAAGTTGGAAAACACCACACAACAATTAAGCTGGAAACAACACAACAATTAAGCTGGAATCACAATACTAGAATGGCTTTACGTCACAACCATTAATATGGAAGCACAATACTAGGCTGGCTTTACGTCACAACAATTAATCTGGAAGCACATTACTTGTCTTGATTTTCTTCAAAACAATTAAGCTGGAAGCACAGTACTAGACTGGATTTATGTCACAACAATTAAGATGGAAGCACAGTGCTAGGCATATCTCAACACACCAATTAGACTGGCTTTACGTCACAACAATTAAGCTGGAAGCACGGTACTAGGCATATCTCAACACAACTACTAGACTGGATTTACGTCATAGTGATTAAGATGGAAGAACAATACTAGCCATATCTCAACACAACAACTAGACTAGATTTACGTCACAAAGATTAAGCTAGAAGCACAATACTAGGCATCTCTCAACACAACAACTAGACTGTATTTATGTCACAACAATTAAGTTGGAAGCACAGTACTAGGCATATCTCAACACAACACTACTCCCCCTTTCAAGGGAGGTCCTTTCGGACTATATAAAGCTTATCTCAAAAGTTCTCAAAGTTTACACGAGATAGAGGCTTGGTCAACACATCGACAACTTATTCATCCATGCTAACATATTGGATCTTTATGGCTCCTCTCTGCACCATGTCACAGATGTAATGATATCAAATATCTATGTGCTTTGACTTGTCATGAAATACAGGATTCTCAATCATCTTTATGTAGCTCTGGTTGTCACATAGGATCGTGGTTGCTTCCATCTCTAGGTCAAATATACCGGTCAACAAATTTCGAACCATATAGCTTTGTAACTCACAGAACATGCAACAATGTATTATGCTTCCACTATACTGAGAGAAATGTTGGATTTCTTCCTACTCTGCCATGAGATCATGGCTGATCCCAAACTAAAACAACATCCTAAAGTGCTCTTCCTGTCAGAGACACTTCCAGCCCAATCTGAATCAGTGTACCCACTTAATGTGAAATCATGATCTCCATCATAACTGAGACGACAATATAATGTACCTTTAAGGTACCTCGTCACATAGTTTGCAGCAACTAGGTGAACATGTCTGGGTTCTACCAGAAACTGACTCAAAGTGTTCTCGAAAAAACAAATATCCGGTCTGGTGTTCATTAGTTACATCAAAGATCCAATGATCTATCTATACACCGTGGCATCAATCAATTCTGATGAAGTGTCAACCAGTATATTCAACTTCGTTTCCATGAGTGTTTTTATGGACTTTCACTCCAACATGTCGAATATCTTCAGGATTTTGACTGCATACTTCCCTTGGTTAAGGAATATCCTCTCTGGAATCTTCCATACCTCAAGACCTGAGAACTAATGCATTAGGCTAAGGTCTTTCATCTCAAATTCTAAAGAAAGCTTCTTCTTACATTCAGTGATGAGATTTTCTTCTCCAGTTAATAATAAGTCATCCACATACAACAACAATATCACCGACTCATCATTCATAACATTGAAGTAGAGGTTAGAATCTGCTTTACTCTTGGTAGAGCACAAGCTCATCAGAAAATTGTCTATCCTTCCATACCAAGATCTAGGAGCTTGCTTCAATCTGTACAAAGCCTTCTTCCACTTGCAGACATGACACTTCATGTCTTCAACTTCAAATCCTTGAGGTTTCTCTATATACACTTCTTCTTCGATGACACTATTTAGGAAAGTTGTCTTTACCTCAATCTGGTGTAACTTTCACTTCATCTTAGCTGCAGGGGCTATGATGGTTCTGATTGAAGTGTATCTGGCTACAGGAGAGAATGTCTCTTCATAGTCAATGCCTTCCTTTTGATAAAAGCCATGAGCGACAACTGTTGCTTTATACTTCTCAATACTTCCATCAACAACATGTTTTATTTTGAAGAGACATTTGGAATATACCACATCCTTTCTCTTCGGTCTGGGAACTATTTCCCATACATCGTTATTTATTATGGATTAGTATTCTTCTATCATGGCATATTCTCATTCTTTCTTCTGAATGGATTCTTCAAAGCAGTTTGGATCCTTTTCTAGGCGATCACACATCAAATCCACATAGCTAGAGAATGCCTTAGGTCTCTTCACCTGTCTCATGGTTCCTTCGGGAACACCATACTTCTCTCCATCTTGAATAAGCTCCCTAGCCCAAGTAGGATTTCTCTTATGGGAAATCGTCATCTGAGGAGGTTCTTGAAATTCTACTATGTCATGATCTTCTAGAATTTCATCATCAGGGGAAGTTACAAATTCCCTCATTCGTTTTACAACTCTGAGAACCTCCCTCACTGATTCTGCAACACTGGGAGCTACAAGTTCCTATTCATATACTTCTTCAAGTTGGCATCTTCTTGATTTCTTGAGCGTTGCATCTTCATCAAAGGTCACATCCATGTTGATCTATTACAGGGTATACTTGGTGTTGCATACCAAGTCTAAATATGAAAGACTGAGTCAGGCTTCAAATGAGGTATGCTTCCCATTCTAATGTTCGGTCATCTTTGGAGCCTTCTGCTCCTTTCAGTCAATCTTCATATGAGATATTTTGAATCTCAAGAGATAGATTTTTCTTCATCTTCTTTGGTACATGAGTGTATATGGTCATGTACATAGTCTGCATCATGTCTCATTTAATACGTTGCCTTCTACAACCTTCAGTATAGCTTCCTTAGGGTTATCACCTGTGACGTGGAACAAGGTCAACAAAACAAAAAGAAAGAATAATGTCCTTTTGATAATCATAGATAAGGTAATAGCATGAAAAATCATCACAGTAGCTCCTCAAGCAACGATGAAATGTAAGAGATACACTACGAAATGAGGTCAACACTCTTGTAGTGTTGTGATCAAACATTCCTCCATGGAAAACTGGAACTAACACATGGTGTTTCTCCTAGAGGAGGTGTTAGTTGTATTAGGAAAATGATTACATTAAGTATTTACCTCTATATGCTCACATTCTACCAAGTATAATACTTTACAAAGACTGTTATCTCAACTATAGTAGTTACTTGTAAAGGGGTAGTCATCAATTTTTCATGTGTACCTTTGAATCTTATCAACTTGATTAATCAAACCTGGAGCCTTGTCCTCAAGAATGAGTGTGATTTCTTTTCTTCCAAGTCTCCTTCACTCAAGATGACGAGTGCTTTATTCAACCTGTATTTTGTACTAAGACAATACGCTATCTCTGATGAAAGGTTGGGTTAGAGGATAAACTCTATGATCTCAACTTTTAATCCATCTAATATCTTGACTCAGATTTTTATCAAAGGTTAGAATGATGGTCATAGCTACAACACACAAAACTGATCAAAATAATGTCACAACAAATAGATGCATATCAGAATAATCACACCTGCGTTGCATCATTCCTCTGAATGTGTTGGATTTTGAGATCCTTCTCGATCTATGGAAAGAGATCCCTTCTCCTGCAAATACCCTTTACATATTAATTGTTTAAACATGTCTGAGTACATACCTCTGATGGAATTTGAAGGTAGAGGCACCATCTGGTAGCAGCGATAATGATCACCAACTCTTCAAGGGTGACTGCAACTAGTACTACGAACGCAACTGCAACTGCAATTGATACTGGAACTGGTTCTGAGACTGCAACTGCAACTGCAACTTAGGGTTTTATGAGGAAACCCTAATTTTTCAAACTTCAAATTTTGAAATTCTTATCCAGGGGATAGATGCGCTGAGCTGAGGCGAGTAAGCTAGTGCAGTCAGATTTTTGAAAATCAAACTTTTACCCCCCTCAAACTTGACCAATGGATTTTTGGACTGGTGCTTCTAGTTTTTTGGTACTTCTGGTACTTCTGGTACTTCCGGTACTCTGGTTTTCTAGTTTTCTCGTACTTTGTGAAAACTAGGGTTTCACTTTCCAGGAGATCTAGTGACTGAAACGTTGCACTAAGTATGCCAAAGTGACCCTTGAGGAAGGACGCACTTTTGTAGATGGTTTTAGGGATGAAATACTTCACCAAGAAAAAGCCCTAATTTTCATGTACGAAAAGAGTGACGTTTTTCACTTTCTCTTATGAAAGATGCTCTCTTCAGCTTAGCTCTTATTCCATGTTCATGTTTAAGCTATTATTAGAGTTCTTTGGATTTCACTAGATAAAAATAGCATAAGATATTATCGCTAAGAAATACACAATCACAAGAGACACATCATTTATCCTGGGAAACCCTCATGGGGGAGAAAACCCAACAAAACTTCCTTATTATAGATAGCCAATACAATGCCAAGAGATAAATCAAGGAAATACAGAAAGTCCTCTCCCAAGAATGTGCCTCTCTCTCTCTCTCTCTTCTCAAACTGCAGCTCCGAAACTTGCACCTAAAATGAACAAGTGAGTGTGTGTCTAAATGAGGTGCTAGCCTCCTTATTTATACAACTCTGGCACATGTGGAGGTGTCTTTTCACTGGCAGGGCTGACTTCTCAATATGGGTGGTTATAATCACCTTTAATATATTCTGGGGCCTCTTTAATATATTCTGGGGATGACTTATTATTCTGCCTATTACAATTATGTTTTGACCAATCCAAAAAACAGGATTTGGTCTTTTACAATAGCCGACATGATCAATCCACAATAGGGGATTGATATAATGAATAATACAATAATAATAATTAGAATACACTTTGCAGTTACATTATTTCAACACTATCGTGGAGGTTGAAGGTAAAATTCATGATAACTGCATTTCTATATTAATTGACCAAGGAGCTAGTATGAGTTATGTTACTCCTAATTTAGTTGAAATAAAAAAACTCAAGAAAGTGAAGCATGCTAAGTCTTGGTTAATACAGTTAGCAACGGGGACCAAGAGAAAAGTAACAGATTTCATTTATGAATGTGAACTCAACATAGATGGTCAAGTACAAAGTTAAATCTGAACACTTTACCTTTAGGATATTACAATATCATCAGTGGAATGGACTGGTTAGAGAAACATAAAGTAATTTTAAACTGTTACGAAAAGTCACTTACTTACAGAGACGAAAACAACACAGTTAGTACAATACAAGGGATCAAAAAACTAGTTTTGATTAGGAAGATATCAACCATGCAGTTTAAGAAATGTATGAACAAACAGTGCCAAGTTTATGTTGTTCATGTAACTAATCTGTTGGAAAAGGAAAAAAAAAACAATTTAGAGGAAGTTGCAGTCCTACATGGATTTATAGATGTATTTGTGGACGAAATACCAGAACTTCCTCCAAGAAAAGAGATAGATTTCTCTATCGATCTACTACCTGGATCTACCCCGATATCTAAGGCACCTTATAGAATGAGTTTAGTTGAATTAACGGAGCTAAAAATTTATCTACAAGAACTGTTAGATAAAGAATATATCAGACCAAGTGTCTCTCCTTGGGGAGCACCGATTTTTTTCGTTAAAAAGAAAGATAGTACTTTAAGGCTATGCATTGACTATCGACAACTAAACAAGATGACGATTAAAAATAAGTATCCATTACCCATAATTAACGACATATTTGATCAAGTGGGAGGAGAAAAGATATTCTCTAAGATAGATTTAAGGTTTGGTTATCACCAAGTCAGAATAAAGGATGAAGATATAAATAAAACAACATTTAGAAAGCGATATAGACACTATGAGTTTTTTGTAATTCCATTTGGTCTTACTAATATACCAACAAACTTTATTTGCTTGATGAATAGTATATTTAGTCAATATTTGGATAAATTTGTATTGGTGTTTATCGATGATATTTTAGTTTACTCGAAAATGGAAGAAGAACATGAAGAACATATTAAAATAGTATTGCAGACTTTAAGGAGACACAAGTTGTATGTGAAATCTGATAAGTTCGACTTCTATCAAAGAAGGATACATTACGTAGGACATGTGATATCTGAAGAGGGTATTAGAGTGGATCCGGAAAAGATAAAATCCATTATGGAATGGCCTATCCCTAAGGATGTAGCAGACATTAGATCATTTATGGAAATTACCAGTTATTACCATAGATCTATCGAAGGATTTTCTATGATCACGTATCCAATTACATCTCTACAGAAAAAGGGAATAAGGTTTACTTGGCCACAAAAGTGTCCGGACAAATTTTATAAGATAAAGGGGATGTTAACGACATCACTTATCCTAAGAGTAGTGGATCCTGATAAAGACTTTATAGTTTGTGTGGATGCAAGCAAAGAAGGCTTAGGAGGTGTCGTAACACAAGATGGACACGTCATCTGTTACAAATCACATAAACTGAAAGAACATGAACGAAACTACATTACACATGACTTGGATTTAGAAGTCGTAATTCATGCGCTGAAAATGTGACAACATTATTTAATGGGGAGAAAGTTTCTGCAACTAATCGACAACAGTGGTGTGAATTTTTTATTTAGTCAAACAGATCTCAACGCAAGGAAAGCAAGGTGGCTATCCTTATTAAGTGAATTTTATTTCGAGGTAAGACACATCAAAGGAAAATAAAACAAAGTTGCAAATGCCCTAAATTGAAGGACTAACAATTTTTTTTTATATAAGTGTTAGCAAAGAAGAAAATGACACCGAACAAAGCATAAAATCTGCAAGCTGTAATGACGAAAAATACATCAAAACAATAACATAATTACAAGAAATGCAGAAAAATTGGACAAAATAGATATGAGTTTATATAAAAATGGACTGCTAAGGTTCAAAAACAGGTTGTACATACCTAATTCTGCTGATTTAATGTCAACAATTCTTGACGAATTGCACAAAAAACCATATTATGGTCGTCCAAGATATCAGAAAATGATAACAACCTTAAGAAAATTGTTTTATTGGCCTAACATGAAAAGTGAAATAGCTGAATACTTATCTAAATTCTTAGATTGGCAACAGGTAAAGGCTGAACATCAACATCCAACCGACATACTACAACCTATACCTATACCAGAATGGAAGTGGGAGATTATCTCATTGGACTTCATCACAGGTTTTCCTAATAAGACTTAGAAGAAAAATGACTCAATTATGGTAGTAATTCATAAACTTAGCAAATATGTACATTTTACACCTGTGAAATCTACTTATAAAGCAATTAATATCGCTGAAATATTTAGATTTCATGGAATTCCTAAGATGGTAATTTCAGATAGAGATGTCAAATTTACGTCAAAGTTTTGGAAAGAATTGTTTGTAGGATTAGATACTAACCTGAATTTCACCACAAGCTACCATCCACAAACGAATGGGCAAACCGAAAGAATGAATCATATTATGGAAAACATGTTATGAATGTACGTGAGAACGAAACCAACTATGTGGGAGGAGTACCTACACTTAGTTGAATTTTCTTACAATAATGGCTATCAGACATTAGCCAAGATGATCCCCTTCAAAGCATTATATGGAAATAAATGCACAACTTCGATTAGCTAGGATAATCCATTTGACATACTTATGATGGGACCAAAAAATCTCCAAGAAATGGAGAAAATGGTAAAAAGGGCACAACACAATTTAAATGAGGCCCAAGACCGACAGAAAAGCTACGCATATTTAAAAAGGAGACACCAAGAATTTCAAATTTGGGACCATGTATATCTAAAATTCAAAGCAAGGAGAAGCTCTCTAAAGCCACAAAATTGTTCAAAGTTGTCACCCACGTTTTGTCGCCCCTTCAATATTTTAGCTTGAATTGGACCCATGTCGTATCAACTTGCACTTCCTGCAAACTTAAAATTTCATAATGTTTTTCATGTTTCCTTATTAAAAAAGTATATTCATGATCCTACTCACATCATTGATTGGAACATGGTGCATGTTGAACTAGAAGGCGAGTTCCAAGAGAAACCTCTGCGTATTCTGGAAAGGAAAGAAACAGTACTACGGAACAGATCCATCGCCCAGGTAAAAGTGAAATGGAAGCACTTTATCCTTGAGGAGGCCACTTGGGAATTGGAGGAATATTTCCAGAAATCTTATCCAACCCTATTCCGAGAGAGGAATGAACAATGAGGACATTGTTTAACTTAAGGGGGAGAGGATGTAATATCCCCCAAAATATTAGAATATTAAATTCTAAGTGTACTTGGGAATAAATTTCCATTTTTGGAAAATTCAGATTGGGAAATAGTTTTCCATTTATGGCAAATACGAATTTGGAATTTTAATATTGTAATATATTATTTATGACTGTTGGGAAAATATTTGACTTGCCCAACTAACTTCTTTTATTTTGACACATGTGAAAGACAAAAGTTTTATAAATTAAATGCTGGAAGACAAATGGAACAGGCGGGTTAAAAATAGTTGACCATGACTCCATGAGTGGGGAACATATTTGAGTTACCTCAAGACTCATTTTTACAAGTGGAAAATGTGGGATTTGACCACTAGGAGCCCCTAAAAATTAGATATTTGTAAAGATGCAAATTTCCCAAGGAGGAAACGAAAGCCTGGGAACAAGATGCATATAAAAACATGTGGAGGAGGCAGGACGATGCTTAGTATGTTGGAGAAAGGAAACTACTTGTTGTTATGAACACTGTTAGTGTGAGGGAAATGAGTTTCTAATATGTGGATGGTGACTGTAGCTAAGGAGGATCATTTCAGTTTGCCCTTATGGACTCATGGTCAAGCTAGGGGGTGAACAGGGCAAGTAAACTTAGTTGTTCTGTTCTACAGTTGGGTGGAATGTGGCTATTCCTTTTGTATCCCAACATCATGTTTTCAGATATGTACTTTTACTTGCATTCCTTGTCAATATTCTGCTTGATTATTTGTTTTTAGGAATGTGATGGTTTATGTGATGATGGTATATACATATATATGTGGTCACTTTGCAAAAATAGAAGAACTAATGTATGTTCATAGAAATCATTAAGTAGGGTTATACATATATATTTAAATGATTGTATATACAAAGATATGTATTCATATAGAAACAAATGATAAGACTATTATATGTTCCTATTGGTCATTAAGCATGGTTATATATATGTAGATAACTATATATACACACATATGTATTCATACATAAAGAAATGATAGAACTGTTCTATGTTCCTAGTGGTCATTAAACATGGTTATAAATGACTGTATATATATATGTGTGTGTGTGTGTGTGTGTGTGTGTGTGTGTGTGTGTTCATGCATAAAGGAAAAACATAACTGTTGCTATATTCTTATTGACCATTGAATTATATATATGTTGAATTACTATTTCAAATATGTCTAACTCCCATAAATAATAGATAGAATGAATAACAGTCCACATATATGTCACATATTATTTATATTATCAATAACCATAGAAAATAGTGATTCAATAGTCTAAAAATGTATGAAAAAAGTAGTTTTTACATTCAATGAACCTTGCTCAAAATAATTACAAAACAACCTGTGTATTCAATTGAAAATAGTTACAAAACAACCTGTGTATTCAATTGATCATGATTCAAATATTACAATGGAGTACCATAGGCCAAAGACTCCATTCCCACTTGTATAAAGAATCTAAGAAGAATGCATAGATATGTACGCCTATATCAAAACTCGAATACCTTTCGAACAAGAGGTTTTCCTTGATTTGCTTCCCTTTTGTTTTAACCTGCAAAAATAGAACATACGATGGGTTTAGTAAACTGTGATGAGTATTTAATGGAAATCAAATAGTAAAAACAAGACGAGACAATACTTATCTTGAGTCTGTGAAGTTCATATCGCCTTTCCAACTGGGCAATTTTATGTCCATGATCCAAGAAGAGAAGGAATGGATCCAAAATCGGTTGACGGGTACCCTTGCAAAACAAACAGGGCCCCATCATTAATTTAATATATCTATGCATAAATAATTTCACTTGAAAAATAGAGAGAAATGACAGTGAACAATTTATTCCTGAATATACAGTGAATAGATTTACTCAACGGGAAGCACATTTTAATAGATATCAAATCCATGTTTATTGTTCACAATAAGTAAACCAAATTAAATAACATTATAGAAAGAACCCCTTACATAGTTTCAAATCGTGACTATGTAAAACGAGGATCGAACTGTTGAGAGGTCGACCCTTTTGTAAAATATTCAACTCTAACCAACGAGAGTTAAGTGGCCGTGGGAAAATCCACAGAGGAAAATTATTTGTAATCCAAAGGATATAGGCAGTGTACTCTTTTTCGAACATTTAATGACCTACTAATTTTACTATACAGGATGTCAATTACAAATTATGAACAAAGGGTCCATGTTGCTATA
>JZKD02S1689972.1:462329-472811 GCA_000966675.3 Picea glauca
TATATATATATATATATATTGAAACGAATAGTAAAGTGTTGAGGTATCCACATGAAAGTCTGTAGGATAAATAATGATTATCGTTTTGGAAAATGTTAAGATTATGGATATACCTTATGATAGTTACGACGATAAATCTGTTATGCATACAATAAAGGAATAAAATTGTGTCTAATGAATTATCTCTGTGTCACAATCAAATGCTGAAAAGTCAAGGAAATTAATGTCCCCTAAACAATTTTTTTTTTTTAATTTGGGAAATTTAGGGTACATTACAATAATTATTGTACAGACCACGATGCCCTAACCTAGTGCACCCTTTGAAACCATCAATGTGAAGTTTGATGAAGTCTGAAAAATTGAGTTTTTTCAGTGCTAGGGTTTCCACCAATGAAAATATCGACCACTATGAGAGTTGAGGATAAATTGGATGGAGAAAATAACTTCAGATTCTAGAAGCATATAATACAACTCATTCTAGAAGAGAATGAATGAGTGGATCATGTCAAGAAGATTCTTCCATAACCCAAAGATGAAGAAGCAAAGGAAAAGTTCAAGAAGACTGAGGTCAAGGCCAAGAGAATATTAACAAACTCAATCAAGGATCATGTGATACCCATTGTATCATAAATAAATACTGCAAAAGAAATGTTTGATTCCCTAACCGGACTATATGAAAGAAAGAACACGAATCAGAATCTTACCCTAGAGCATCAATTCAGAAATGTGACTATGAGAAAGACAAACATGATAGAAAAATTATTTACAATGATTTCACAGATCAAAGACCAAATAACATCCATTAGAGATCCAGTAAAATATGTTGAACTAGTATCCACTACGCTAAATGGTTTCCCTCCCTCTTGGGACCCATTTGTCCAAGGAATTTGTCCAATAAGGAAGTTACCAAATTTTGACAAGTTATGGGTAAATGGCTCTCAAGAGGAATCTAGATTGATGTCCAAGAAACAAAAGTTAGATGATGAGGAAAACCAAGCACTTGCAGCACAAGTGAAGAAGAGAAAGGAAATAGAAGAAGGCAGTCCAAGGAGGTCTAAGAAGCCACATCGTAAGGGAGATGTGTCAAAGGTCCAGTGCTTAAATTTCATGAACATGGGACATTATTCCACACAATGTCCTCACAAACATGAGAAAGAAAAGGAGAAGAGGAAACACTATGCACATGCAACAGAGGATGAAGAGCACCCAAAGGCATCAAAGCAAGAATATTTTTTCTTTTATAGAATGGTGTTTTTCATATGAACGATAGAAGGAAACTGAGGTAGGAAAACAACACCAAACTCCAGGTTTTCATATTAGGTTTGATATTTTACATTTTTCTTGCTTAAGAAATTATTTTACCTAGGATAACAGTCTTTACAACTTTATTATTTGCTATTTCTATCAAATTTTTAGGTACACTTGAATATTGTCGGTATGATTACCATTAAGAAAATGCTCATTGTTAATGATATAATTATCTACAAGATGAAATTGATATCCTATAAGAGGTGTTCTTGATTACTAACCATTCCATGGAATTTACCATGGAAATGTTGTTCTTGTCTCTTGTTTCCGGCAGGTCATAGGTGATAGCTCTGAGAAGGAGCTATGATTATTGTTTTAGGAGCCAATTATTTAGACAATCTCTATTCGAGACATAGAACTGTGTACAAAAACGTACATACCCATGTGAAGTAGAACACAAATAAGAGTATCTCTTATGGATATTGACTGTGAGGAGAAGAAGGCTCCAAAGATGAATGTACAATTAATTTTACCATTCTTCAAATCATTAGGAAGAGAAGGGCCTACCTAGAAATGATGCAATAAAAAAGCATGTTCTCATTATAACTTGGATAATGCAAATTTGATACAGATAAATGACATTGATAAGACATACTATGAAGAGAAGAAGATGACTCCACCAATGGTGATGTAGGCATCCCCAACAAGTACCAGCTCCGAAGGAGCTAGATTTCAGAGGGAATCAACCCTTCGGATCTAGTAGGGAGGAGAAACCTCTAAGTATAATCCATAGGATATCAGACATCAGAAGAAGTCAACAGATGCAGTGGAAGTAGGTGGCTCCGAAGATCATATAGACTCAGAGGGAGTCAAGATTCAGAGGGAGCATTCACACTCATAGAAAGATTGAGCTCAGAGAGAGTCAGTTGATTTAGAAGAAGAGAGAGATGTCTTTGAGGAAATGAGGAGGATATATCGTAGCTTCAGAGGATTCCAGGAGATGTGAGATCTCCTAGGAGGATTCCCTTTTCTCGATAGACCTTGTTGCAGTGATAGAGGAGGCATCCAATCATAAGGACTAGGACATAGATTTTTCCTTAGTTCTAGAAACCAAATATGTTTTTCATGCTCTGTGGCATTGATTCAGATCCTTCAGTATTTGAATAAGATGGTAAGAAGTAGGAATGGAAGGATGCCACGATGGAGGAAAATCATTGCATCATGAATAATGATGTGTGGGAGGTGGTTCCAAGACCAAAAGAGAAGTCAATAGTGACTTCCAAGTTGATCTACAGATGAAAGCGTGAAGTGAGATTTGTGGCTATAAGATTCTCCCAGTAAGAGGAAGAATATTATGATGCAACACTTGCTACAGTAGACAGAAGAAGTGTACATAAACAAACCACAAAGGTAAATGAGAAGGAGTCTCATGTATGCAACTTAAAGGAATCTTTGTACAAGCTTATGTAGGAACCCAGGACATGACATACTAGATCAAACAGTTATTTGATGAGCTTGGGGATGATTTCCCATTGATCCCATATGTATATGTCCTATTTCTAACAGGGTACGAGAAGCTCATTGATGAGTGTAAGAGGGAGATCGCTTTAGAGATCAAGATAAAGGATCTAGGTTTGATGAATTACTTCTTGGAATTGGAAGTGTGGCAAAGATTATATGAGATTCCTTAGCCAAGGAAAATATACCATTGAGATCCTGAAGAAATTCGGGATGATGGAATGCAAGTCCATGAACACATCTATGACGATAAATATGAAGCTATTTCATGACAAATCTTAATATTTGGTGTGTCCAATGATATACAGACAATTGCTTGGATCCTTGATGTACCTAGTTAACACTAGGCCAGACATATGGTTTGCAGTGAATACCTTGAGTCAACACATGGTTGAACCTAGACATGTACATTGGATGGAAAAAAAGCATATGTTGAGCTAACTTTTTGGTATGATTGGATATGGATTGAGATATTTCTCAGGTGAATATGTGAAGTTGTAGGGATATACATATTCTGACTAGGAAGGGAGTGTAGTGGATCAAAAGAGTACTTTTGGATGTTGTTTTAGTATGTATCATGCATGATCTCATGGTTGAGAAGGAACCATACATCAATGGCACTCAATACATCAGAAGTAGAGTATATCACAGCAAGAATGGAAATCCGTGAAGAATTATGGATCTAAAAGTTGTTAAACGGGATATTTGATATAGAATTGGAGCCAACTTTGATAAATTGTGACAATCAAAGTTGCATGAATCTTATCGAGAACCCTATATTCCATGATACTTCTAAGCATATAGAGATAAAATATAATTACATATGGGACATAGTGCAGAGAGGATTTGTGAAGCTCCACTACATATCCACAGACGAGAAGATAACGAACATTTTCACTAAGCCCTTGTCAAGAGTGAAGTATGAGTACTTCGGGGAAAATCTTGGAGTATAGTCGAATGTCCACCCTCGTTGAGAGGGAGGTGTGTTATTTATTCTCATGCCAGATAAATGCTATGGCCAAGGGTTCCCTGGATCAATAATGTGAGGTGACTGAGGGGGTAATGCAATGTCCGACCTGCAGAGAGAAGAAACATCACATGCATAGTCACAAGTGTATGGCGGATGGTGTGTGACTCCAAACAGAAGGTTTGTGCTACTTCAATGGATGTGTTCCACTAGAAAAGGTTGTGTGACTCTGGAAAATGGTTGTGTGCTACTTCGGTGGATGTGTTCCACTGGCAGAGGTTGTGTGACTCCGGAAAGTAGTTATGTGCTACTATAGTGGATGTGTTCCACTTGCAGTGACTATGTGTCACTAGACTGTAGTTGTGTGCTAGTTGGAAGCAATTGTGATCGATTGGATGACATTGTAGTAGTTGTGTGATACTATTTGATTTTCATGGATATTACCAAATCATTTGGATGTAGCTGTGTGTGTTACTGTTTGATCGCAAAGAAAAAGCCTGATGATTCGAGCTATCAAACAAATTGTAGCAGCCGTGTGCCTACTAGTAGATTGCAAAGTAGTCAGTGGACTGCCACACGACGACATCATAAAATATGCATCCCTAGCTAAGAGTGAGTGTTGATGTTTTGGAATCTATAGGAGGATATTTCCGTCCTAGATTACCATTCTTAGATGCAAAGAAGATTAAGGAAGAAATAGATCCATTGAATAGATGTTGAAATACCCTAGAAGAGAACTCAACCCAGAATCTAATAAAGTATAATGAAAAGACAACTTCCTAGAAGAGAATTTGGACTAGCTAGAAGGACAGGAAGACTATAAATAGTAGACGTCTTGGCTCATGTGTTCACTTGCACACTCTCTCTCAGCTACATATAAGCAAGTCACAATTTTGGAGAAGGTGACACAGTAGGTGCAGTTGCACAATTTATTATTGCTGATTCTTTTGGTATCTCTCTCTTGTGTGCTACTCCTTGAGGAGATGCACTACCTTTTTACGGTGTTGTTGTTGTAGATGAGTGGTATTTCTTGTTAAGAAATCACTTGTGCTAGAGTTTATCTGATTAGACTTTCTTTGTGAACATAATCTATCTAAGAAAGTTTGTTGGGTTTTTTCCCCATTTGGGGTTTTACGAGGATAAATATCCTGTATTATTTTATGTATCTTGTTTATGTTTCTACTGTTCAGTACATGATATATATGTTAATGGTAACAAAGTAATGAAATAAAAGAACAATAGTAACACTAATTCTTTGTAAATAAGAAAAATCACGTGATGATGTTTTTAATACCTTTAGTACCATATTTGACTAGGACCATTACTTTATTTCACTTCCTAACATTCGAGTATCATATAACTCTTCTTCGAAGGTTAATACAGTGGAAACATGCAAATTAAATCAAATTAATACTATTATTTCCTCCTTAGTGTTTCTATCAAGAGTGACCTTTAAACAATTAACTTCAATGCCTTAGACTTAAACAAAGAATAAAGTCTCCTCCTTAATCGAAAATTGAGGTTCGAGGATTACCCTTTCTCTAATACAACATGTTAAAGTGGGGTTATCATTAATCTTCCTAGACTTCGTAGTACGTATAGCCAGTGCCAGTAAAGTATTAACAGATATTATGCTTCCATGTCCTTGAAATCACATGGTTACACCACCTTTTGTATCACATTCCAAAATGTTCAGTACATTGATGGGCTCGAGGTCTATGACATTTTTGAAAGGTGTCAACTCTTCCCTATCACTTTCTTCCTTTCTTAGGGACATTCATTTTCATTTTACTATGCAAATTTTGTGAGATTCCATTGTTCTAGATGTTTGTTTAGAGTTTGCTTGCGGTTTTGGTCGACAAAGAGGTTTTCCTCACAGTGAATTGTTGTTCGTTGTTCTCGCTACCGAAATGAAAAGGAGAAATAATTATCTCCTTCTTTTACGAACTCTGAACAAGATTGGTGTCATGAACATTCTTGGTAAAATGGGTTATATATATATATATGCGCGCGTGCATGTTTGTGTGTTTTCTTGAGATTATCCTTCAAATTTCTTTACAAGTATTGGAAATTCTTTATAAACTTAAGTCCTCACACACATAATTCCTTTGTTGTTCTTTCCTTTATGGACTATGTGATGCAGGAGCATCCCTCATGACAAGCAAAACCACCTTGGAATCAGAAGACAGCTGGAAGACGTCCAGCGCAAGTTTTTGAATTTTTAAATCTTCTCTTGAAGTTGATGTGCTGAACATAAATGAGATCATTTAATTTAGGTGCCTTGGTAAAATGTAATCAGACCTCGAGCCATACGCTCTCGTCTGATATAGCTTGGAAGAAATGTAATCAGACCTCGAGCCATACGCTCCCGTCTGAGATAGACAGAGGCATTTATAGTAGTAGTTGCAGGTAGATAAAATTGAATACTAGATTAGATAGTTCTAGAAGGAAGAGGGAAAACCGAACATAGACACCCTCATTGTATTGTTGTATTATTATCGATTCAGGAAGAGTCAGGAGTTAGCGAGCATAAGAGAGTAGCAGAGAGTTGTAGAAGAACACCCATGTATAGATCTTGAATTAATAGAAGAAGTTGATTCAGACTCATGGCTGTTGTGTTATTCTCTGTGTATGTGTGTTGAATGCTCTGCTGATGAATATTTATTCCTTTTATGCACTTGTAGTTATGCTGAGTGCGTGATCTCGTATGTCGAGATTTAAGTCTGAGATGTAGTGAATGAGTTACAGTTGTATCTCTGCTTGAGCAAGGATTCCTGCAAAGAGTGCAGTTGAAGTCGTCCAGAAGGGAGTGCGTTGACATAAGGCTCAAAGAGATAGCTTTTGTTCTCATTCGTCATGCAGGTGCAGTTAGGTATCAAGCATGAAAGGAGTGCACAGACTAAGGAAGGGAGTCTCAGTTGTGAATCTGAGCAGGATCTTTGGAGGACTGCTACTGCAGGTGTGCGCAGAGTCAAAGGAAGCTCGAACCATTGAAGTGTTCACAGGTTTTCTGCAAGGAGTGCGTGCAAAGAACCTCGTTGAGGTCGAAGTATATTAACAAAGCTCAGGAAGGATAGGCCTCTGAGTCGCTGAGGATCAATGTGGATAAGTGTGATTTGAAGTGAGGGAGAAGCATCGCATGTTGGTGAAGGCGCGAAGGAATCTCGTGGAGAGATACTCTTATCCTCATTTCGTGGATTATACAAGGAAGAACGGATGATCGAAATCTTCTGAAGAGATTTCACGAGATTCTGAGGATCATTAGATCTTGTAGAGGTGCAAGGAGGTTACAGCAAGGAGATCCCGAAGAGTTTGAGACTCGGGAGAGGCTGTGAGCCATCCATCTGAGGGGATAGGTGGCAGAGATCGGTGATCTTGCGAACTCAAAGCTCGTAGGTTGAAAACCCAAGTATTGGGTGCTCCAAGTCGCGAGTGGCGAAGTGGCGAGAAGATCAGAGTCGTCCATCTGGGAAGGACAGGTGGAAGGGATCGGTGATCTCACGAACTCGGGGGTTCACCGAGTGAAAGCCCAAGTAGTGGTTGTTCAAAGTCGTGAGGCGTGAGGACGTGAAGAGGCGAGAGATTCGAAGCCGTCCATCTAAGGGGACAGGTGGCAAGAGATCAAGAGATCTCGCGAACTCGGGAGTTCGCAGGATAAAGGTCCAAGTATTGAGTGTGAAAAGTCGTGAGGTGCGAGGATGCGAGGCGACAAAAGGAGCGAAAGGATCGTAGCCATCCATTTGAGGAGGACAAGTGGCGAGAGATCAACGGATCTCGCGAACTCAGGAGCTCGCGAGTTGAGTGTCAAACATTTGGGTACTCCAAGTCGTGAAGCCACGAGGTAGCGAGAGAAGGAGAGTCATTGGATCCAGAACACAGGAAGACCGTTGGATCTGAGTGAGGGATCGTGTCTCCGGACCTCGCAAGAAAAGGTTCGAGAGTTTGGTCGCGGGGATTGCAAGGTTGCGAGATAGTGATATCCCGACAGCTGGAGAGCAGTGTGGGCCATAGCAAAGTGCAAGTGGAATACAGGTGGAAAAAAGGATTTGTGAGCCGCGAAGTGCCGAGGAGCCGAGACTCATGTGGGCGCTGGGTCGCGAAGCGCCGAGGAGCTGAGATTCTCGTGGACGCGTGGCAGAGCATAAGGTGGGACCGTGCATCTCGGGGACTCGCAGACTAGGAGGGTGAAAATTCGACGGTCCAACCGGTGAGGTCGCGAGGTTGCGAGGTCGCGAAGTCGCGAGAGTAGCTAACATTAAGCCAAGCCCACGGTTCCATGTGGGAGTATTTATACCCGTATCACCAGATTAGGTATCGCAAAATATGAAAGGAAAGATTGAAGGTTTTAAGTCACAAACTCGCGAGACAACGAGACTTAGCGGATCTCCCAGTGGTAAAGGGGAGACCTCGGGGGAAGATTGTTGTGGGTGCAGATCTCCCGAAAGGGAGATAGAAGAACCTTCGAGTTCTTCGGGCCGAGAAGAAGAAGGTCCTGTGAGAGGACGTGCCACGTGGGTGGCGCGACTGCATCAAAGTGGTATCAGAGCCGAGAAAAGATTCTTTGCTTTCTATAGCAGAGAAGAAGGGAAAATTCACCATGCCGCCAAGGAGAAGAGGTAGACAATCACCCGATCCAAAGGGGGAAAGGGAATTGTCCAGAGGAAGAGAAATGTCCAAAGACAGAGATAGGAAAGTACAAGATCCAGACATGGAGAGAGAAGTGCGAAATCTCTGTGCCAGAATGGAGGACAGGGAGACATCGCAAAAGAGAAAAGTTGATGCAGGAGATATCAGTGAATCGGAAGTTGAAGATGATGCTGGACACAAAGGAGAAGAAATTCCAGCGGAAGATGCAGCCAATGAGAGATTAATCAAGGCTATCGCTCGGATGAGTTCGAAAACAAAGATGGATATTCCAGCTTATGAAGGGAGTCTGGATGCAGAAGATCTGCTAGACTGGATTAGAGCTCTTGACACTTACTTCAATTATGAAGATATTGAAGATGATAAGAAGGTCAAACATGTTGTCACAAGATTAAAAGGACATGCAACTTTATGGTGGGATGAACTACAAGCTGACAGGCATTGTCAAGGAAAGCAAAAGATTAAGAGTTGGGACATGATGATTGCAAAGATGAAGGCAAAATTCATTCCCAGGGACTATCAAATTTCTTTGTTTAGGAGGATGCAGAACCTGAGACAGAAGTTGATGACAGTGAAAGTGTATACTGAGGAATTTTATAGGTTGAATATCAGAGCAGGTCATCGCGAAAGCAATGACGAAAAGGTGGCCAGGTACATGAATGGCCTGAAGTATGAAATTCAGGATGAACTAAATATGGGAACCATCTGAACGGTGGAGGATTCTTACCAATTGGCTCTGAAAGCTGAGGAGAAGTTGAGCCGTAAACAAAGTCAGAGGGGCCAAGGCAGAAGTCAGCCCAAAGGAAAGGAAGTTACCCAAGATAAATACCAGAAGCCCAAGGATGACTGGAAGAAACCTCAGACTCAGACAGAGAGAGGTGTAAGTTCGCAACGAGGGCGATATGCTGAAAAAAGAGGACAACAAACGGAGCAAAGAGGAGGATATGCTGACAATAATAGGTTTCCTTGTACCAGAGGTAGAGGAAGAGGAAGAGGTGGAGTAATCACATGCTTCACATGTGGAAAAGATGGACACAAGTCAGTCCACTGTCCATATAGGAGAAAGGATGGAGGAGAGACTCACATCGTCGAGGCACGGAGGCAAGATGTTGAGACAGAGTACACTGAAGGTGGAAGATCGCTGGTGATGCGAAAAGTCCTTTTGACACCAGAGAAGGAAATGGAGAATTCAGCACAGAGGAACAGTCTTTTTAGGACTGCTTGCAAGACCAAAGGTTGGGCATGCAAGGTCATTGTGGACAGTGGAAGCATCGATAATATCGTTTCAACCGAGATGGTGGAGAGGCTAGAGCTGGAGACAACTGATCATCCAAGTCCATACAAATTTTCATGGCTACAGAAGGGACATCAGGTAAATGTCACTAAACAGTGCCTAGTTGACATTAAGATAGGAGGATATAATGATAGGATTTTATGTGATGTTATTCCTATGGATGTCTGTCATTTATTGCTGGGTAGACCATGGTAATATGATAGAAATGTAATTCACGATGGGAGAAAAAATACATATACCCTGGAGAGGAATGGGAGGACTCATATGTTGTGTCCAATTGAATATAAAGAAGTGAAACCAGAAGTAAACAACATAGTACTTCTCATGAGTGGGAAGGAGCTTCTTACAGAATTTAAGAAGAAGGAGGATCCACAATTCTTTGTGGTCAGAAAACCGAGAATTGTTCTGACTAGCACAAGAGTGGACAATTTGCCAGGAGAAGTTCAGGAACTGCTGGGAGAGTTCTCTGCCATTGTAGTGGACGAACTACCTCGTTCGTTGCCACCGATGAGGAGTGTGAGCCATCACATTGACCTCATACCAGAAGCTAGTTTGTCAAGTAAAGCTGCGTACAGATTGACGCCACAAGAGAATGAAGAAGTTAAAAGGCAGGTCCAGGAGTTGTTGGACAAAGGTTTGGTCAGGGAAAGCTTGAGTCTGTGTGTTGTTCCAACAGTACTAAGTCCGAAGAAAGATGGAGGTTGGAGGATGTGCACTGATTCAAGAGCCATCAACAAGATAACTATCAGGTATAGATTCCCATTGCCAAGGATGGATGATCTGATGGATTGCTTAAGTGGAGAATTTTTTT
>JZKD02S1689972.1:472861-499973 GCA_000966675.3 Picea glauca
AGATTCGTATGAGAGAAGGTGACGAATGGAAAACAACATTCAAGACAAACGAAGGTTTGTATGAATGGCTTGTCATGCCGTTTGTCTTGACGAATGCACCAAGTACCTTTATGAGGTTGATGAATGAAGTCCTGAAGCAGTTCATCGGGAAATTTGTCATCGTGTATCTGGATGACATATTGGTTTTCAGTAAGACGAAGGCTAAACATTTGAAGCATTTGGCTATTGTGATGAAGAGATTACAGCAAGAGAAGTTGTTGATAAACATGAAGAAAACCTCATTCATGAAGACAAAACTCATTTATTTGGGGTTTGTTATATCTGCAAATGAGTTGAGGATGGATCCAGATAAGGTGGAGGTAATCAAGAATTGACCATCACCAAGGAACGTATTTGAGGTAAGGAGTTTTCATGGACTGGCTAGTTTCTACCGAAAATTCATTAAAAATTTCAGTGGGATTAGTGCAGCAATGATGGATACAGTGAAGAAAAGACATAAATCTTTTCACTGGACGGAAGAGGCTGAGAAAAGTTTCAATTTATTGAAACGAAATATTACAGAGCAACCAATTCTAGTGTTGCCGGATTTTCAGAAAACATTTCAGGTGAAATGTGATGCAAGTGGGCTTGCAATTGGAGCGGTCTTGAGCCAGGAAGATAGGCCGATTGCATATTTCAGTGAGAAGCTGAATGAGACAAAAGAAAAGTACTCCACATATGATAAAGAATTCTATGCCATCATACATGCATTGAAGAAATGGAGGCACTATTTGATTCCAAAGGAATTTGTCCTATATAGTGATAACCATGCATTACAATATGTGACTCAAGAGGAAAAGTTGAATCAGAGGCATGTTAAATGGGTTGAATACATGCAAAATTTCACCTTTGTGATAAAACACATTTTTGGTACTGCTAACAAAGTTGTTGATGCTTTGAGAAAGAAGTGTGTGTTGTTGCAGGAATTCAAAGCCATGACGTTAGGCTTTGATGACATGAAGGACATGTATGCCGATGATTCAGACTTTAAGGAAGCTTATGAAGCAACTGAGAATCCAGTTCTCACAGAAAGAAGTCAGTGGATAGAGTACATGATCTAGAATGGATTGTTGTTCAAAGGAAATCAACTGTGTATTCCAAATTGCTCCATGAGGGAGAACTTGTTGAAGGAAAAGCACAGTGGAGGATTGGCAGGACATTTTGTCCATGATAAGACATTTGCAAAGTTGAGCGAGTCATACTTTTGGCCAGGGATGCGGTCAGAAGTCAAGAAGTTTGTAGACATATGTAGGATTTGCCAGCATTCAAAAGGAAGGAAATAGAATGCAGGTTTTTACCAACCATTGCCCATACCTGAGAAGCCGTGGGATGAAATTAGCATGGATTTTATATTGGGATTGCCGAGCACACAAAGAGGTGTTGATTCAATCTTTGTGGTAGTTGACAGGTTTTCTAAGATGGCACATTTCATTCCATGCCAAAAGACCAGTGATGCGACTCACATCGCAAATTTGTTCTTCAAAGAGGTCATTCGACTTCATGGACTGCCGAAAAGCATAGTTTCGGACAGAGACACAAAATTCATAGGGAATTTTTGGAGGACTTTATGGAAGAAGCTAGGAACTAACTTGGCGTTTAGTTCTGCTTATCATCCACAGGCAGACGAACAAATAGAAGTGGTCAACAGAAGTCTGGGAGATTTGTTGAGGAGCTTGGTGACACAACAGCATAGCAGTTGGGACAATGTGTTGCCACAGGCAGAGTTCACATACAATGATTCAGTGAACAGGAGCATAGGGAAAATTCCATTTCAGATTGAATATGGAATGCAGCCGAGAGGAGTTTCTGAATTAAGGGATTCAGAACAGTTTGATACTAGCAGTGCTAGCGCAGGAGAATTCACTGAAGTGATGAAGGAACTTCACAGCCAGGTGAAGGAGCGATTGTTGAAGGCAAGTCAGGAGTACAAACACAGAGCAAATCAACATAGGAGACAACTTCAGTTTGAAGTTGGTGATCTAGTTCTAGAACATTTGAGGAAGGAAAGGTTCCCGAGAGGGACATACAACAAGATGAAGATGAAGAAAATTGGGCCATGTAGGGTCCTGAAGAAATTTAGAGAGAATGCTTATGAAATTGAGTTACAAGATGGGATTGGAATATCTTTGATATTTAATGTTTCGGATTTATATCCATATAAAGCTGATGAAGCAGGAGCAGAAGGTGAAGATCAATCAGACATCTAGTGGCAAAAGCAGATGCCAGTTGCAGAGAAGCCACAGATGGGGCAGATACTGAATAAACGAGTGGGTAAGAAAACCAGAAGGAAAGAATATTCTGAATATTTGGTCAAGTGGAAAGGATATCCAGTTGAAGATGCTAGCTCGGAGACTGAAGCAGAGATTCAGAAGCATGGACATGCCGTGCAGGAGCTCATGGACAGGAGCCCATGCAAATTTTCAAGCGAGGGAGTATGATGCAGGAGCATCCCTCACGACAAGCAAAACCAACGTGGAAGCAGAAGACAGCTGGAAGACGTCCAGCGCAAGTTTTTGAATTTTTAAATCTTTTCTTGAAGTTGATGCGCTGAACATAAATGAGATCATTTAATTTAGGCGCCTTGGTAAAATGTAATCATACCTTGAGCCATACGCTCTCGTCTGAGATAGCTTGGAAGAAATGTAATCAGACCTCGAGCCATACGCTCCCGTCTGAGATAGACAGAGGAATTTATAGTAGTAGTTGCAGGTAGATAGAATTGAATACTAGATTAGATAGTTCTAGAAGGAAGAGGGAAAACCGAACATACACACCCTCATTGTATTGTTGTATTATTATCGATTCAGGAAGAGTCAGGAGTTAGCGAGCATAGGAGAGTAGCAGAGAGTTGTAGAAGAACACCCATGTATAGATCTTGAATTAATAAAATAAGTTGATTCAGACTCATGGTTGTTGTGTTATTCTCTGTGTATGTGTGTTAAATTCTCTGCTGATGAATATTTATTCCTGTTATGCACTTGTAGTTATGCTGAGTGCGTGATCTCGTATGTTGAGATTTATGTCTGAGAGGTAGTGAATGAGTTACATTCGTATCTCTGCTTGAGTAAGGATTCCTGCAAAGAGTGTAGTTGAAGTCGTCCGCAAGGGAGTGAGTTGACAGAAGGCTCAGAGAGATAGCTTTTGTTCTCATTCGTCGTGCAGGTGTAGTTAGGCATCGAGCGTGCAAGGAGTGCGTAGACTAAGGAAGGGAGTCTCAGTTGTGAATCTGAGCAGGAGATTTGGAGGACTGCTACTGCAGGTGTGCGCAGAGTCAAAGGAAGCTCGAACAGTTGAAGTGTTCGCAGGTTTGCCGCAAGGAGTGCGTGCAAAGAACCTCGTTGAGGTCGAAGTATCTTAACAAAGCTCAGGAAGGATAGGCCTCTGAGTCATTGAGGATCAATGTGGATAAGTGTGATTTGAAGTGAGGGAGAAGCGTCGCATGTTGGTGAAGCCGCGAAGGAATCTCATGGAGAGATACTCTTATCCTCATTTCATGGATTATACAAGGAAGAACGGACGGTCGAAATCTTCTGAAGAGATTTCACGAGATTCTGAGGATCGCTATAACTTGCAGAGGTGCAAGGAGGTTACAGAAAGGAGATCCCGAAGAGTTTGAGACTCAAGAGAGGCTGTGAGTCGTCCATCTGAGGGGATAGGTGGCAGAGGTCGGTGATCTCGCGAACTCGGAGCTCGCAGTTTGAAAACCCAAGTATTGGGTGCTCCAAGTCGCGAGTGGCGAGAAGATCAGAGCCGTCCATCTGGGAAAGACAAGTGGCAGGGATCGGTGATCTCGTGAACTCGAGGGTTTGCCGAGTGAAAGCCCAAGTAGTGACTGTTCAAAGTCGCGAGGCGCGAGGACACAAAGCGGCGAGAGATTCAAAGTCGTCCATCTGAGGGGACAGGTGGCAAGATATCAAGAGATCTCGTGAACTCGGGAGTTCGCAGGATAAAGGTCCAAGTATTGAGTGTGCAAAGTCGCGAGGCGCGAGGATACGAGGCGATGAAAGGAGCGAAAGGATCGTAGCCGTCCATCTAAGAAGAACAGGTGGTGAGAGATCAACGGATCTCACGAACTCGGGAGCTCGCAGGTTGAGTGTCAAACATTTGGGTACTCCAAGTCGCGAAGCCGCGAGGTAGCGAGAGAAGGAGAGCCATTGGATCTGGAACATAGGAAGACCGTTGGATCTGAGCGAGGGATCGTGTCTTGGGACCTCGCAAGAAAAGGTTCAACAGTTTGGTCGCAGGGATCGCGAGGTTGCGAGATAGTGATATCCCGACAGCTGGAGAGCAGTGTGGGCCATAGCGAAGTGCAAGTGGAATACAGGTGGAAAAAATGATTTGTGAGCCGCGAAGTGCCGACGAGCCGAGACTTGTGTGGGCGCCGGGTCGCGAAGCGCCGAGGAGCCGAGATTCTCGTGGACGCATGGCAGAGCATAAGGTGGGACCGCCCATCTCGGGGACTCGCGGACTAGGAGGGTGAAAATTCGACGGTCCAACCGGCGAGGTCGCGAGGTTGCGAGGTCGTGAAGTCGTGAGAGGCACTAACATTAAGCCAAGCCCACGGTTGCATGTGGGAGGAGTTATAACTGTATCGCCAGATCGGGTATCGCAAAATCTGAAAGGAAAGCTTGGAGGTTTTAAGTCACGAACTCGCGAGACAACGAGACTTAGCGGATCTCCCGGTGGTAAAGGGGAGACCCCGGGGGAAGATTGTTGTGGGTGCAGATCTCCCGAAAGGGAGATAGAAGAACCTTCGAGTTCTTCGGGCCGAGAAGAAGAAGGTCCTGTGAGCGGACGTGCCACGTGGGTGGCGCGACTGCGTCACTATGGTAACTCCTAAAAGGTTTTTCGTCATTACAAGGACCATAGCTTGCAATATTGTATTTTATGATTGAGTTGGATGTTAAGATAATATAGAAGACTCTTTCCTTTTCTATATTTTATTCTTTGTTTCGCCTCGTTAACTTGGGATTTAATGATTTTTCTTTGAACTATATCCTTTGTGAGTTTTAATTTCTCAAGGGTTACCTCCGAAGGTATCCCTCTGTAACTACGAGAACTAGGTTTACTTGTTTTGTTACTAATGTATACCTAATTGTTTCCTCATTGAATTATGTGTTCGATAAGCATTTCAAGAGAATTTTTATTCAGCGTGAAGATAATTATTTTTCTATGTAACGAATAATTTTTTCTAAGTATTCCGAATGTAAATATTTTATAAAAGTATGGCTTAGCTTTTCCTTTTCATTGTACAAAGGGTTCTAAAAGTAGAACATTTGTTTTGTATATACATAAGTGTATAATTTATTTATTTTTGTAAATAAGAGTGTAAATATATTAGAAGCTTCCAAAAACCAGGTCAAAATACAAAGATAGTTGGGCCGCAGTTACTGGACTGCCCCATCGAAGAGGAAACCAGTCCAGTCGGCCCGCTAAGTTTTGGACTATTAAGTCATGAGCAATTGAAAAAAGAGTGCGGACCCTGTCTGTGGAAAACATACTAAACCTAGACATTATAAACTTGACACCTGGACATACTGAAACTAGACATAGTAAACTTTTAGACACCTGGCTGGTAGCTCGGCCAAGTGGCTGGAGGGTCGTCGGACCAAGGCTCTTCCTCGATGTACGCTGTCCCGTCGCTCCAATGCTCGTCATTCTCCTGGTTGCGCTCAGCTTCCTTGGCGTTGTCCTCGTGCCTCTCCTTCTCCCGACTCATGACTGGTGGGCTCGTCACAGGATGTTGATCGTCGTCTCCCTCAAACTCGGGGTCTCCCTCTGCGGACTCTTCCTCAGAATTCGGGTACAAGGCATCATGCATGGACGCCAGAATTTGGAGAAAGTTCGCCACCTTAATTTCCGTGGCTTCCACACGATAATGCAGATCCGCTACCTCCTGCCGAAGCTCAAAAACCAGGGTGTGCAGTGTGGCTAAATTGTCCTGGAACTGCGCACTATCGAAGGAGGCTTGGCTGCGGGGTGCTGCTATACTGGGTCTTCTCTGCTGAGCCTGGCCACAGTCTAAGTTGCTAGCAGGAGTTTGGGAGGGCCCTGGATCGTGTAGAAGCCTAAGAAGGGAAATTGGTGTATTTGGAATGATGGCCATGGATCCGAATTGCGGAGGTTGCAGGTTTACCAGAGAGGAGACTGACTGATGGCGAGGAGAGGAATCATCAGAAGTTGTGTCTGGAGGAGTAAGTGAGGGTCGTCGAGGCTTCCATGGCGCACCCCGCCGCGGTCTGCCTCTTGGCCTCGTCATATAGCAGTCAAAGCGAGTTGCAGGAAGAAACAAGGTCGACGAGCGCCGAAGGAGGATAGGGTCTCGCTCGCACCAGAGGAGGAGAACAGGGTGGAAATCCGGCTTCGGCAGTATGAGCCCGACTATCATCGAACAAAGGTGAATCGTCTCCATTATAACCCGATGCATTCGAACTGTAGCGAAAGGACCCTGCATAAATGCAGCTCGTATCAACTTGAACGCTATTAAATATCAGGTGGGGTGACGGGCTGTGGCACATGCCCAGCATGTGACTCCATGCCACGTCGCCCAGTACCCTCATCCGCGCTCTGCCACGATAGCCCGTTTGACACCCCATCCGGGGAAGTGTATAATTTATTTTTGTTTCTTAATGGGAGTTCTATTTACACATTAATGGTGGGTCCTTTCATTGTGAGGGAACCCACCAGATATGAGAAAAAGATCATCGTCTAAGAAAGCAGCCAATCAGTTTGAATCTGTTTCCCGCCTCTTGTCATGTTTCTGGTAATTAATGTGGAATTTTATTTTTATTCTGTGTGAACTTACATTATATATATATTTTAGGGGAAACATTCTAATGCAAATCGTTTGTACTCCTGAATGAAAGAAGATTAATACCACAAGTTAACCATGACACGGTGGAAAATCGAGCGAGTTCCGAGAATGAAAATAAATATTACAACGATACCAGAGTCTTAAAAATCAGAAAAACGCAAAAATATAGAGCAACGATTCACGCTAGTTCTATAACTTACAACACTACAAATTTCTAGTTTGAAGAACAATGAAACTACTAAAAGAGAATACGGATTCAATATTCAGAGTGCCATTTGGTTAAAGGATCTTACAGATTGTTCTTGTTTTGAAATCTAAATTGATTATACACAGGCCATTCGAAATTTGATTTAGAATTTCAGTCAATGTACAAAGACCATACGACTTACTAATTTTGTATTTGTACATTAACATTATAGCGATCCTAACCAATTCCAAATCGGGATTCAATTTGTCGACAACAGTTTACAAAATTTAAATATTCGATTGCAATAAAGATTGATAATTCCCAACGAATATTTAATTCCGGGATTGTAAAATAATTGGTAATGTTAAAATAAATTAAACCCATGGTTGTAATGAAAACTAATGTGCGACTATATAATACAAGACAAAGACTATAACTAAATTCCAAATGAGATTCCTTCATCCTGACTGCGACTATATAATCTTCGAATTCAAGAACTGTGAAGTAATGGTAGCCATTCAATAAATTCAATTTATGATTTCATAAAGAAAATTTTGCAGTGAACTAATCAATTTCATAGTTTCGTTTGTACATAAAATTCAGTGCGAAGAAACATTTTCCATAATTTCGATTTATACATAAATTGGTTGCCATCAAACATTTCCATAATTTTGATTTATACATAAATTGGCATCGAACATCAATTCCATAATTTCGATTTATACAAAAATTGGCAATGAACAAACAATTCTATAATTCCGATTTTGGTGCATAAAATGGCACTACACAACAATTCAAATTTTTGGATTAAACATTTGCTCTTCCACGAAATTGGAAATTTTACATTGAAATTTACCATACTAAGAGACTAATATACTCTTAAGACAAAATAACATTTTGTTCTTCAACGTGGTCTTTTGCTCCTCCTTACTTCTGCTTCCTAGTCATAGAGACTTCACTGGTTCCTCCCAGCCAATGCAAGGGGTACTCGTCTTCTCGTTTAGCCCCCTGAGCCACAAAAGGGCACACACAAAAAACCAACAAACAATAGTTCCAAGGGTTGCGTCGCAAGGAAGAGCTTCCACTATTTCTACAAGCTTGGTGTCCCAACTCTCACAAGTAAAACAAAGTCCACAAAATTTTGGTAGCATAACATTACAAAGAATAAGTGAGATCCATTTCACTTCTACACCATTTGTTTTATAGAAATTTATTTACTGACACATGTACTCATACATAAGTAATTAAATTTTTAGATTAAATTAATTATGATAATTCACCCACACACTTGTTGCACTCTCCCCAAGTTGCACAAGTAATTACCAGTTTTATTTTATTTAAAAATCCAATTTCCGTCACATTCCCCAATGTGTTCCTATTTTTTTTCTTAGTTGTCCCTTTGTTCCCCAAATTTTCATTTAATGAATGTCTTCTAACTAGATATTTGTTAGAGTTGTACTAGGAGTCTTCTTCTAGTCAGACTAGTGGTAGGTTGACTGAAGGTTGTATTCTATGTACACCTATTCTTTCAAGTTATTATTTATTTCTGTTTTAAAAATACCTTTTATTAGTTCATGCACACATGTGCATTTTATCCAACCTTTAAATTTTATTCCCCTTTTCCCTAGAGTTTGATTATATTCTCAATTCTTTTAACTCATGACTTAATTCATTTAGTCCTTTAATTAAATTTAAACATAGATTTAGTCTTAGAATTTTATTGGGATTTATAATTAAAATTTTACTATTTAAATTAATTATTTTATTCCAACAAGTTATAATAATTTCAATGTTTTCTAGGCCACCGAGATTTATTGACTTGATTTTTAATTATGCGACGTGCCCTTCAAGACGCACCTCCATGCTCCAAGGGTGTCACTCTCCTTACATTGGTTTTGGAAGTTTGTTTGACCCTTGGAGTCAACACTCCACTCGTTTGAGCTTGTGAGAGACTAAGGGATTCTAAGGAATAAGGACTCCACCTTATTGCATACCCCTTAGAAATATTCATGAGCGACCGTCTCAGTCTTCCCTCACAACATCGTGGACTCTTTGAACTAGGTAATCATGAACCTACAGTTCAAACCATGGTGTGAGTGATATTAGGCTATGGCAGGGATGTTGCCACACCTCTCCATCAATGTCTCATTTTTGTTCATGGCACCTTTACTGCTTATGTGAGTCGGACTAGCAAGCATCGTCAAGCCTACGTCCACTGACAAAAACACTGTGAAATTCATATCCCTCTCTTTCTTGAACTTGTTAGATAAATAATGAAACTCCAATGAACTTAGGTCACATCCCATATAAACAAGAATTTTCAATATGTTTTGGCCTACTTAGTCTTGGACAGTTGGTGATATGAATAACCTCATTTGATGAAATTTTTAGTAGTGTGTATGAGAATTACTGGACACACTTAGTGTGGAAAACATGACACATGTGTATATATGAGTCCTAATAACAATGATCTTTTGTGTGGTATGGTATCTATAGAAACATGTTTTAAGGTATGTGTATATGCTAACATACCAAGGCTCACATTTCTCAAAATAACTTTCGCCTATTTTCATCTTGTTCTTCTCATTCTTGATGCTCATAGAGTTATATCTATGACATGTCAAGAAGTTTTTTAATGTGGCATTGATGGTCACCGGAACTATCAAATAATGGATGAATTATCCATAACTGAACCTTTTAAAACTTGAGTGGCATTAAAATACCCTATATATAGAAAAATGCTCCCCCACATAGAGATGTTTGACCTAGGATTTGAATATGGGTGCCATTATGATGTATCATGCTCTATGGATGGGTCTGGAGGCCTTAACCATAGTTGCAATAGGGAAACAACATCCTCGATACCTAAACATAGATTCTCTAGATCAAGCAAAATGAACATTTTCTTATAACACCACAATCAAGCATGGATGGTTTGTAAGATTGTAACCATCATCAAAGACTAGAAACTAGTGTCTTAGGATTTTTATGAATGGTCTTTTGATAAATATCCTTAAACAAGTAATAGAATAGTGTTGATGCATAAATATGGTCAGGAAGGACAAAATAACCTTAATTCCTATTGAATATTCTGAATCTCAATAACTATGAACAACACCTAGAACCCATGATAGGATTCCTCTCTAGGAACATGTTGAGATTTGAGTTGAATATGGACATTGTTATTAGGTCTTGGGAATCATGGATGGGTTTTAGGTTTGTTACCATAGTCAATGGAGGGAAATAAGATCATTTATATCTAAACATTACTGCTTGGACTCAAGATATATTAAAAATTCCTTGAATCTCCACAGGTTAGAAATGGCCTCCAAGGTTTCTATGGGTACCATCACAATCTTAGTTGTGCACTAGGAATGTGTCTAGAGGTTTATAAAATGTGAAAATAGGATAATAATAGGTCTTGTTACCTAAATTATACTTGTTAGGATAAATCACCATGAATGATTCTAGCTAACCATAATGATCACATCCCCAAATGACCACACAACACCCTTGGATGGTATCTCTAGATGGTACCTCTGAAATCATAAAACTATCTTGGATAAATAAGACATAAATATTTTATGTTCACTGGAATGCTTGTTTTAGATCTAAACATGGTCCAGGGGGAAAACA
This sequence comes from Picea glauca, assembly GCA_000966675.3. NCBI lineage: Eukaryota > Viridiplantae > Streptophyta > Pinopsida > Pinales > Pinaceae > Picea > Picea glauca. Next base: position 483,538 of record JZKD02S1689972.1, read on the forward strand.
AGGGGCTTAAACTCGAAATCAATATCTTCTATTGATCTAGTTTTATGGGCAGGGGAGGAAAATACTTGGGAAATAGGCCCTAGACAACACTTCTTAGGCTGAATTTCAATGAAAAATAGATACAAAACCATAATACAAACCCTATCTATGTCGTATTTGGATTCAGGGGTGGATATGAATTCCATTTGGAAATTTTCCTAAATGAGGATGGTTTCTAGGGCCTTGATCATCGTCAATGAACGAAAACAAGTGCCTTGGGATAATTTTGAATATTCTCAAGCTCAAGAGCCTTGAATGAGTCCTTGCACCAATACATTAATCATTTATAAGGGTTTGTTGCAGGCCTTCAAATGTCATACAGGTTTGATGGGTAGGTTTTCTACAATCGAAATGAGTCAAGAACATGACATATGGTTAAGGGGATAAATAAATTTTTTAATTCCTAAATGAACCTTCATATTATCAAGAATCATAAATAAAACGTAGACACAACAAAATGAGTGCTAACTTGGAGGCATTTTCCATAGGAGTTGAATATGGATACCATTAATATGTTTCACACATAATGGATGGGTCTCAAGGATTTGACCATAATTGTAGTATAAAAAAAGCATGCTCATTCTCTTTTCATTGGTTGCGGGGGGGAAAAAACATCCCTAATACATAAGTGTATATTTCATGGCTCAAGTACCATGAACATGTCCTTATACCACCACACCAGAGCATGGATAGTTTGTAGGGCCTCAACCATCATCAAATACTAAAAATTAGGTCCTTATGATCTTATTGAATATTCTTAACTTTAAGAGCCTTTAAAACATACTCGATCAAGTCGCTAGAAATAAATAGGTTTAGGGGGGACATAATGGACTTATGACCTACCAAAATTTTTTGATCTCGAAAAACATGAAAAACACCTAAACTCCATGACATAACCCTCTATAAGGAGACATTGGTATTTAAGTTGAATATGGCCATCATTATTAGGTATCGTTCATGAAAAATGGGTTTCACGTGTATGACCATAGTCAAGGGATTGGAAAAATACCCTTTAGACCTAAAAATTTATTCTTATTATCGAGTTCCATGGACAAGTCCTAGAAACTCCACATCTAACCTCTCTTGGTTAATATTCACCTCCAAAGGTTCTATGATAGTCATAGATAGGTTAATTGTGTGAACATAATGTGTCTAGAGGTCTATCCAAGGTCACAGGAGGATATGACTAAGAATTATTCCCTAGATGATGTTTTTTTGGGTTAATAACCACAACAACACTTCTTAACCATGAAAATTCTACAACTATAATGTTGAGCATATTCTTGAAGAACCACATGAGACACTTCTACAATATGTCTAGCCTACTAGAGGAATATGGGTTCCATGAACAAAACTCAACACATTCGTTCAATGAGAATATATATTGGGCTCATACCATGAATCATTCAATGGGAAATGGTCGAGGTTCTTTAGCATCCAAGTGGGATATTGAATCCATGAGTAGGTTTTACCAACTTGAAATGGTCTTCAAGTTATAAACATCGTTTGGGAGAAAATAAGGGTCTTATGATGGAAATAACTTAGGTCTTGTATAAATCTTTCTTTATAGTCAAGGGATGAAAATACTTTTGACATTTGGCCTAAATGTCCTTTATAGGGGTCAACTGCCATGAAAAGAACCTACAATTACAACAATTTTGTTATTGATTGGATGAGAAACCTCGAAGGTTCTTTTTTTTAGGTCACATTTAGTGGGTGTTTTTATATTCATTTTAAGAAGTGGTGTTATTTAGAGAACCTTTTTTTTAGAGGTTAAAATTACATAATGTTTCAACCATCATCTATAAATATACGAACAAAAATATTAAATCAACCCCAAAATTGAAAATTGACACTCCCACAATCACCTCTTCCTCTCTTTTAGCAGGAAGGGAGTGGGGGATATGTGTGGAAAGAGTTACAACTTGATTGAAATCATGACCTTGAAAATTGGTACTATTCCATGTTGAAAACTTAAAATCAATCCTTGAACCAAAAATTACTTCTAGCAATAAGTAGCACCTCCACACCCCCATCCTCCCCCATTTTTTTAAATGTTTTTTATTTTATTTTTTTCTTTTAAATTTGTATTTTATATTTTTTAAATATTTTCTTTCAATTTTCAATTTAGATATTTTTGTTTATCTTAATGATTTTTTTCTCCTCTTTATTTTTTTGTTTGTTTAATTTTTTACCATTTTTATGATTTTATTTGCAACAACATTGGTTATGACCTACTAAATTGTTTTCATCTCGAGCAACATGAAAAACACCTAAAACCCATTGAATAACCCTCTATAGGGAGTCCTTGGTATTTAAGCTGAATATGGCCATCATTATTAGGTATCATTCATGAAAAATAGGTTTCACGTGTGTGACCATAGTCAAGGGAGTGGAAAAATACCCTTTAGACCTAAACATTTATTCTTAGTATCAAGTTCCATGGACAAGTCCTAGAAACTCCACATCTAACCTCTCTTGGTTAATATTCACCTCCAAAGGTTCTATGATAGTCATAGATAGGTTAATTGTGTGAACAAAATGTGTCTAGAGGTCTATCCAAGGTCACAGGAGGATATGACTAGGAGTTATTCCCTAAATGATGTTTTTTTTGGGTTAATAACCATAACAACACTTGCTAACCATGAAAATTCTACAACTGTAATGTTGAGCATATTCTTCAACAACCACATGAGACCCTTGTACAATATGTCTAGCCTACTAGAGGAATACGGGTTCCATGAATAAACCTCAACACATTCCTTCAATGAGAAGATATATTTGGATCACACCATGAATCATTCAATGGGAAATGGTCAAGTTTCATTAGCATCCAAGTCGGATATTGAATCCATGAGTAGGTTTTACCAACTAGAAATGGTCTTTAGATTATAAACATGGTTTGGGAGAAGGTAAGGGTCTTATTATGGAAATGACTTAGGTCTTGTATAACTATTGCTTTATAGTCAAGGGATGAAAATACTTTGGACATTTTGCCTAAATGTCATTTATAGGGCTCACTTGCCATGAAAAGAACCTGCAATTACAACAATCTTAGTTATTGATTGGATGAGAAATATCCAAGGTTCTTTCTTTTAGGTCACATTTAGTGGATGTTTTTATATTCATTTTAAGAAGTGGTGCTACTGGGAGAAACCTTTTTTTAGAGGTTAAAATTACATAATTTTGTAGCCATCACCTATAAATATATGGAAAAAAACATTAAATCAACCCCAAAATTCAAAATTGACACTCCCACGATCACCTCTTCTTCTTTTTTAGCAGGAACAGAGTGGGTGAGATGTGTGGAAAGAGTTACATCTTGATTAAAATCATGACCTTGAAAATTGGTACTATTCCATGTTGAAAACTTAAAATCAATCCTTGAACCAAGAATTCCTTCTAGCAATAAGTAGCACCTATACACCCCCATCCTCCCCCATTTTTTAAAATGTTTTTTATTTTATTTTTTTCTTTTAAATTTGTATTTTATATATTTTAAATATTTTCTTTCAAATTTCAATTTAGATATTTTTATTTATATTAATGTTTTTTTTCTCCTATTTATGCTCATTTTTTGGTTGTTTTTGTTAAAACATGTTGTTTTGTATTTATCTATCTAACTATATAAACATGTGTTTTACCATTATTTTATGTATTTATTTATTTATTTTTAATTATTTTTTTTTAAGTTTTTTACCATTTTTAGGATTTTATTTGGAACAACATTGGTTTTTCTGGCCATCCATCTATCCTGCAATTATTTTCTATGTTCTAGCTCTAGCCACACTTCTTTTATATATAAACATTTTATGATAAAATGAGGTATTATTTCATCAATTTCCATACATCAAGTGTTGATTATGATCGCTTACCTAGTGTTTCTTTACATGGTTTCCCATTTTAACACTTTATCGATTATTTATGTCCATACAGATATTTTTGTTTTCTTCATGGATTTTACCATCCACAACTTTTTCGATAAGAATTCCATATTTTGAAGCTCCAAATATAATTTAGCTTGATATCCCAATTTCATTAAATAATAACCAAATGTTTGATTTATTTACCAAACTATTTAGTCTTACTAATTTATTTTAACTTGATTTTTGTGAAAAACATATATATCAATATTCTATATTGCTACATATTCATTATCTATCTCTAACTCGCTTGCATTCATCCACCCTTGATGTATCTATATATGCATTCCCCTTATCTTATATTTGATTAAAGGCATCTATATATGCATTCCCCTTATCTTATATTTGATTAAAGGCATGAATGCCTTCGTTCAATACAATTTCTCCCAATATCCATTCTAGGAATGTATTCCCACCCTCACATACTCACCAACCCCTACCTTCCATACCATTCACCTTCTACTCAAAGGATATGATTTCACTCTAGCCTTGAAATCAATGGACTCATTTTATTGTCTTCCTCCAAGTTCTAATAAAGTGTTTTATTCTCCCTAGGATTATGTATTTATGAACTATAATATCTTTCGATGAAATTCCACATGAGATAACCATCTAAAAGCTTTTTGTTGCCAATAATATTTCCATAATAAGTGTATTTTATTTAGTGTCCACTACATTTTTTCTTTTGGCTTGGATATTTCCTTCCGGTTAATCGATATATTTCCTTTTTTTTTCTCAATCGATATAAACCCGAAGAGCTTCAATCTAATTCTTTCTAGAATAGTTTTTGTAATGTAGACCAAATTAAACAAGTAAAATAGCCTTTCGGATTGACTTGAAAAAATTCAACCTTACTCCAATGAATATCCATCTATTGTAGGTCAATTGTTTATTCAATTTTCAATACCTTCTATCACTTATTCATGGTCCTCATTTCCACGACCATAAGAATTGAGTAGAAACCCCAAGTATTTGAAACCATCATTCAAATTAACGTATTTGAAAGGAAATATATGGACCTATTTCCATATATGTCCGTCCAATATTATAAATAAAATTATGAAATTTATGTCATTTACCTCCATTCTTGTTGTAGTATTGTAGATATCCAATATTTCTTTAATTTTTTTCCATCAAAGAGCCTTGTATGAATAAAAATATATCATCAACAAACCATAATGGAGAGAAAAGAAACCTTTCCTCAATCTCCATTATGGATTGAAATATATAGATATTATTTCATTTATTAACATAGAAAGATGGCTTTTTTTTTTTTTTAGAGAGCTAGGGTTCTGCTCTGAGTCGCGAACTAGGGTTTTGCAGTCGCCTGGAGCCGTGCGGCTCCTTCCGTAGCCCCGCTGGGGCTCATGTCTCGCAAGGAGGGAGGGCCAACGGGCGCCTTCTATAGCCAAGCTACCGCAAATGGGAATGTCGCAGAGGAAATAAAACGACCAGCCTTCGAGCCGCCGTCCGAACTGCGCTCAAAACTGATGGAGGAAAGCACATTCAAGGACCGTGAAATGGACATCGACTTAGCAAAAGAGGCCAGCCCTTCTCCTGCATCAGCTCCTTGGTTGCCAGGTAAATGCATTCCACAAGCACCACAAGCCCCAAAATATGTTATTAGCTCGCCACGCATAGAAGAGAAAAAACAATACATGAGGGATTATGCCGTAGTTGGAAAATTTTTGGGGCTCTGGCCTGCCAAGCGGGATCTGATAAAGTGGATACAATATTGGTGGAGACCAACAGTTCATTACGAGCTGCAACTGGGATCCAAGGGGTTTTTTACAATCATATTTCATAACGTTGAGGATCGCAACCGTATCTTTGATGGGGGGCCGTATTTTTTCAACTCAGCGGGTCTTTTCCTGCGGTTCTGGACTGAGAAGTTCAGCCCGGAGAAGGAGGAATTTGCTCATGCACCTGTATGGATCCGGCTATACTCTCTTACACAGGAGTTCTGGCTAGAAGAGGTCATGGCCGGCATAGGCAACACCATCGACATCTATGTCAAATCTTCTGAAGCAACCAAGCAGAGGCGCTATACCTCCTATGCGCAAATCTATGTGTATTTGAACATAGCTAAGCCACTCCCAGGAACCATCGTACTGGAATATCAAGACGAAGACTGGACTCAAACCATTGACTACGAACACATTCTATTCCGATGCAGGAAATGCCATGAACACGGTCATCTTTTCAGGGAATGCCCCCTCAACACGGTTGAGAAAGATGGGAACTCTGAAAGTGGAAAAGACAAGGAAGGAAAAGACAAGGACGACTTTGTACAACCAGCAGGGAAAAGACGACAAGGAGGAAGAAAGAAACCAGCCCAAGTAAGTAAAGATCCCTCTACTAGCAATAAGTTCACAATATTGCAAGATCAACTGAAAACCACACCACCCCCTTGATCCCAGGCGCACCACCTCCGAACTTGGGACCTCAAGACCCAAGCCTAGGAACCGAAACTCCCCAGAAACGCAAGGATGTCGATCCCCCTCACCCAAACATGGCTCATAACACGCAAGAACTACATGAGATAGAGGACAGGGACGCGGAAATGGAGCTGGAGGAGCACGATCTAGCATGGGTGGACCTGGAGCACCTTGAGCACGCTTACAGGCAGCAAAAACTCTACACCATACCCAGAGACCAACTAAGGAAGGTACACAAGGTATTTATTAACTCCTCAGCCAGATCTTCAGCCCGATCCAGCAAAGCTTTAGGAATCCAGAGCACTCAATCAAAAAACCCAAGTAAATCTCAGAAAGATGAGAAAAAAAGAGGGCGAAAATCTACTAACAAGCTCATATAGGAAATAGGCAACTACATGGTGAACTCGGGACAAATCCACTTGATCTCGAATAGCTTCCCCCTGCTCCCCAACCCCCCATCATTATGAAGATCATCTCTTGGAATATCAGGGGCCTCAATGGACGTAGCAAGCAAAAATTTCTATGGGATCTGATCATGACAGAAAAACCAGACATAGTAATGCTGCAGGAAATAAAATGTACTTCAGAATACATTGATAGGCTTCTTCCCTATTGATGGAAGCAAGGGACAACGGCCTCAATTGATACCATGGGTACCACCGGGGGACTGACCATGCTCTGGAACACCAATGAGGTGATACTGGAAAATTTCTTCACCACTATATGGTCCATCACAGCGGACTACAGGTGCATAGGCTCAAAAAAGCCTGGATACCTTACTAACGTATACGGTCCAGCTAGCCCAAGGGACAAGCAAGCATTCCTCAGAAGCCTGAGTTATATATCTACTCTAACACAGTATAAAAAATGAATTGTCGGCGGAGATTTCAACATCATTCGCGGACTGGAGGAGAAAAAAGGGGGATCAAGACGACTGGAAAGAGATTCCGGTTATTTAAACAACCTCATTGACGATCTCCACCTCATTGATGTGGACGCCACCAATGGCACCTACACATGGACAAACAGGAGGACCGGAATACACCAAATTGCATGCAAATTAGACCGCTTCCTCATCTCTGATTCCCTTATGATGGAAGGTACGACAATGGAAGCTACTATTTTGAACCTCTCCGGCTCAGATCATTGGCCCATAAAGTTATGGATGGACGTCCCGGCCACACCTGGTAAGAAATCCTTCAGGTTTGAGAAGTTTTGGCTTGAGTATCCAGACTTCCAAGCAAACATCCAGGACTGGTGGAGGGAGGTAGAGGTCCCATGTGGATCTAAAATGTTTAGATTCCAGTAGAGATTAAAGAACCTCAAACAAACTCTCAAGCTTTGGAACAAGATTACCTTTGGCAATATCTTCAACTCCAAAAAGAAGCTAATGGAACAAATGCGCGAGATCCAGCATCAAATCAGATCGCATGGGTTAACTAATGAGCTAAAACCTAGGAGATAAACATAACCCAACAGTTCAAAGCCAGGAAAAGACAAGAGGAAGTCTTATGGAGGCAGAAATCGTGCATCTAATGGCTAAAGGAAGGAGAACATAATACTAAATTCTTTCACAGAACTGTCATCCAAAGGTGACACTCCAATAAGATCACGCATCTTATCTCAGATGAGGGAGAATCCATTCGCTCCCATGAGGACATGGACACAACCTTGATAGACTACTTTCAAAATCTCCTCACAGAACCCCTCCGGGACAGGCATGAGGCCATCAATAAAATTACACGGAATGTGCCATCCCTGGTCACCCAGGAACAGAACTCAGTGCTGCTCCGACCCATCACAATCGAGGAAGTGGACGAGGCGCTTCAGAACACACCTAAGTGCAAGGCTCCGGGCCCGGATGGATTCACCAGTGATTTTTTCCATCATTGCTGGCCAATGATCAGAACAGAGGTCTAGGAAATTTTGGAAGACTCCAGAGCCATTGGTCAAGTCCTCCAGGCCCTCAATGCTACTTTCCTCACCTTAGTTCCCAAAGAAGGAAAGGCACATCATCCCAAGCAGTTCAGGCCTATAGCCCTGTGCAATGTTATTTACAAACTCCTCACAAAAGTGATAGCCCAGAGACTCAAGCCTATCTTGCGGTCAATCATATCCCTGGAACAATCAGGATATGTGGAGGGCAGACAGATCTTGGACAACATTATCTTAGCTCATGAAGTGATACACTCTCTACAAAAGACCAAAACTCCAGGTATGCTTCTTAAATTAGACCTCTCTAAAGCCTTTGATAAGATAAGTTGGGACTTTATGCGAGAAATGCTCTTAGCTTTTGGATTTGATCAGAGTTGGGTGAGCTGGATAATGAATCTTACCTCCATGGCCTTCTTTTCACTTCTCATCAACGGTGTCCCCTCCCGACCCTTCTCCCCCTCAAGAGGAATAAGACAGGGGGATCCTCTTTCCCCCTTCCTCTTCATCATACTGGCCGAAGGTCTCAGCTACTCGATACATGCCGCAGTCGAGAATAACCTTCTGACAGGCTTACCCCTACACGGTATCTCTCCCCCTATTTTGCACAGTCAGTTCGTGGACGATACCCTCTTGATGGGAAGCCCGACGGTCCGCGAGGCCAACTCTATCCTGGAGATTCTCCGTTCCTTATCAGACGCCTCGGGCCTGGATTGCAGTAAGGAAAAATCCCAAATCTTCTTTTCCAACACGCCTCCTCCTATCCAACGTCATATCTCTGAGGTATTAGGTTTCACCTGAAGCTCCCTTCTGTCCAAATACCTGGGAATCCCCCTAATTGATAATGCTCTTCGGAACTGCTCCTGGGAGAAACTACTCGCATCCTTTACCAAAAGGCTGTCATCATGAACCTTTCGAGTCTTAAACCTCCCCATTCGCCTTACTCTCCTCTGGACTGTTCTCCAGGCCCTCCCGATTTACTCTTTCTCTGCGTTGGCTGCCCCCAGGTTCATCCTCACAACTATCAAGAGCATACAAAGAAACTTCATTTGGCACAGTCTCAACACAGGGAAGAAGATGGCGCTGGTCAGCTGGGATAAGCTCTGTCGCCCAAAGGAGCAAGGAGGCCTGGGTCTAAGAGACCCCTCCATCATGAACAAGGTTCTCAGTGCAAAAATATGGTGGCGCTGGTTAAAACATCCCAAGTACCTCTGGGCCAGACTTTGGAGAAAGAAGTATACCCCAAATGTAGCCGAGAGGAACCTAATTAGGTGGAATGGGGACAACCCGAGCTCCCTAATTTGGACTGTGGCCAAGCAGAATAGACAGCTGGTGACTAGGCATGCTTTTTGGGAAATCAGGAATGGGGAAACAACGCTTTTCTGGCGAGATTCTTGGCAACAATGGTCAGTCCTGGACACTGAGGATTGGGCTCGAGACATTTTCCCCCAAGCTATTCGAGTAGGCCTAACAACAGTCGCTGACTACTAGAAGGACACTACCGAGGAGGACACCTAGCGTTGCTGGCACTTGGACAGGGAACGCATCAATCTAGGGGCACACGTGGACTTGGAAACCTGGCAAAAGGAGATGGCCAAAAGGAAAATTCCCAAAAATGAGGGGGACGATATCCTCAGATGGGGATACCGACCGCAGGGAACCTTCAGCACGCAGGAATCCTACCTGGTAAAGACTATAACAGACCCCATCCCGAATATGACAGCCTGGCACAAATTATGGAATCTTAAACACTGGCCAAAAATCACCCTCTTTCTTTGGCTCGTTCTCCACTCAATCATCCTGACTTGGGATAATCTAACGAAACACAGTTTTGTGGGGCCTTCAATATGGATTCTATGTGGAGAAGTAGAGGAAACTATGAACCATCTCCTCAATACCTATCCCTACACTGCCCAAGTCTGGGATCAAGCGACGCTTATCATGCGCACATCAGACCGTAATAGGGATAGCATCCTGGAGACCATAACGAACTGGAGGGACGCGACTTTCCAGTCTCCACTCTTAAATCGTATTTGGCAACTCATCCTAGGCTTTATTCTTTGGCAGACCTGGAAGGAAAGGAACAAGAGAATTTTCACAGGCCACTCCCTCCCATGGCAACAATGTTGGCATCTATGCCGTAGTAATATCTTGGAAACGGTCCAACTCCAGAGATGGTCTGAGGAAGATCTGAATGGCTCGCCCTCTGAACTTCCCATCTTTCAGCATTGGGCATCGCTTCCCTCTATTCCAGTACCCATAATCTACTCATCTACGCTCCGAAGTCCCTCCTCTTGGTCTCCTCCCTCGGAGGATTTCATCAAACTTAACTTCGACGGAGCCTCCAAGGGAAACCCTGGTGCTGCAGGCTATGGGGTCATCTTCCGCGACCAACTTGGGCACATCCTGATCATAAATGCAGGCTCCCTCGGGCACTCAACGAACAATACAACATAACTCTGGGGACTTATTAAAGCACTTCTCTTAGCCAGGAAAAATGGCTTCACCAAGCTAATCGTCGAGGGGGACTCACAAATCATTATCAACCTCTTGCGCAAAATGCTAAATGGAGTGCATCCGGACAGACTAACGCCTAGATGGAGAATCTCCCATGGGCTGCAGCTTGTCTCAGATTTATTGCATCTGAATCAAGCTATCATTCCGGCCCACATCAGAAGGAAGGCGAATCAAGTTGTAGATGATCTAGCTAATTTGGGCACCACTTGAAGCGAACCAGAACTTCTATGCAACGCAAACATGGACCCCGATCACACGGTCCTCCAACGATGCATTCGCAAGGCTGATTCGGTAGACCATCCCCCGGATGGGGTGATATTGGAGCACACTTGGCAAGTGGAGGAGGTCGACAATATCCCACTAGGCACGAGGCCACGTGATGGGCTCGTACCGATGGCCGTCACCCCCCTCCAGCATTAAACTGCACCTCAGTCGACGTAAATGTTCATTTATGTACCCCCCATCTACTTCGACCACCATAGCATGGCTCTCCTACAGATGCACCACTCCCGTCTCTGGTCGAAGAGCGAAGGGCTTCTCCCCTTCCGATCATGGACTAACACGCCTAGCTTCCTTCGGCTCTTGGCCAGCCTCCTCTGTCTCCACGCACCCCACTTCCATTCGTTTCACCTTGCTTCTTCGAACAGTCCAATTCCACTCCAGAGAGGGAGACCAAGGTGGGGCTCCCCTTGGAAGCCTCGCAGACCCTCACTCTCGCCTCCTGGTTTTCCCTCCATACGCTCTTCACTTCCCATACAACCCGAACCTTCCCCGTTGGCCTCACAATTGCACTCTTTGGCAATTGTCCCTTGGACGATGGATTCTCCCTCGCGTCTCTGTATCGCCTCCTCCATGCCTATACCTGACCCAACGCCAGTCTCTGATTGCCCTCGAAGCTTTCCAGAAGCACCCCCTCCTCCCCGTAGGCCAGGGAATTCTGATCACCAGCCTTCTGACTCCTACAATGGTATGTAGCTCCGAGATAGTTTAGACATTATCTATGGCCTGGTGTTTGAACTTCGCCGAGGGGTGGAGGACCTCCACTTCTGCTTGCAGTCCACAGATGATAAGGTTACCACCCTCCTTCAACTCCTTGCCTCCATGTGCGAGGCCTTCCCCTCTCACCTGGATGAAGCAACCTCAGAGGAGATGCCTCGTACAGCAACCAGTGAGGGAGGCGACAAGGAACAATGAGCAGAGGAGAAGGGGCTAGAGCAGACCAACTACAGTACAACAAAGGCAGAGACGGCAAATCGACAGCGGCAGGAGGAGATGACAGATGTCGAGGGAGCTGCGGACAATGTGGAAGGCGAGGTGATATGGGCTACGGGGCCGACTTACATCAAGGAGGAACCTTGGCTGGGGGACCTCTCTACCACGTACCCAGGATACTTGCTAGGTGTTTAATTTTGTTTTTATGCGTAGCCTTTTAGTTTCAGTTGGTTCCAATGGAAGAACAGTTCATCTAAATCTTTTTTGTCTTAGTTTTAGAACTATTTTGCGTAACTCCTATGTTGGTTGGACTGGTTTCCCCTCTGTTGGGGTAGTCTAGTGATTCCAGTATGATTATGAATGTAATTTGGAACACCAATCTGGTTTTGGTAGGATCTTAATATACAATACCTCTTACTTAAAAAAAAAAAAAACATAGAAAGATGGCTTAATGTCAAACATCCCACTATCCTCTTCACGAAAGGAAGGAAAAAAACCACATGTAATAGTAACAATTTTTAATATATAACAAACAAGACCTATCATATGATTTGGATGAATCTATATTTGTTAAGATAGATAGAGATATTTTTTATTTCATAGCATTAATACCTTCTTGTTCTACCCGTATTTCCGTATTTCATTGGGGATTTGTCTTCCTACGAACAATCCAATTTTCTTCTTTAATATCACCTTGGAAATAATTATTTTGATTATAACAATCAAGATTTTAGAAAAAAAAAATTAAATTGAGTTACATAATCATTGATTTTCATGGGTTGTCGTTTTTTTTTGTAACTGAAGTAGAATTTTTCCATTGTATGCTCCACAAACTCTCCATAAAATCTTTACATCCTCAATCACCCTTAATAAATTATCTTCCAATATATGTTAGAATTATAAATACACAATCTAAATTATGTTCTATTGATATCTATATCAGGACATTGAAAGTATGAAACTCCAATATCTCTATGTCTTGAAAATGTTTGTCCTTGCTACAATATAATTTATTCATATCCCAAATTATATATATATATTTTTTTAATTTAAAAAATTATGAAAAAGGATTGTGTTTTAATCATCTTTTTCTAGCCATACTACTCTATTTTTAATCCGCCTTTATAAATTTACCTAATTCCTTTACACTTCTCTTCCCTTCCAACACAGATTCTTGTAACATGATATTTTTTTTTCTTGTTTACATCCGGTAATATAAATAATACTAATATATTAGAGGTAATCACAAACACCTAACATTTTGTGATAAAACGATCGTGGGGTGTCATCATGCTCTAGGGATCCGTTTTAAATATCTTTGTTTTCCTTGTGGAATCTCTTCCAAGGAATTTTCTTGGGCCTAATGAAGGAATGGTTTTATACAACTATTTGAGTGAGTTTCTAAAATAGGGTCAATCCCTAAACCTCCTTCTATACAATCATATGCCTTTAGGCTATTCCTTTTTCTTGATCTTACATGTATCTTGAATTTGTTTGATTACTAAGATTAAGAGTTAGAGTTTTGATAATTTGAGTAAGTATTTGAACTATTCCTTTGCCCATTCAATTCTTATTTGATTGTTGATATATTTATATTTTCCTCCCCTATGGCCTAGTAATCTATTCCTATTTTTTTTTAACTCTCATCCCCAACATTTTTTACCCATCCTATAGACATCCTATCTACTTCTAAAGGTGATGGCCACTTTTTTCATCCCAAAAATAAAATAAAAAAATCTTTGTTTACTATAATAAGAGGATCTAAGTTGAGAGGAAGTAATTGACATGGTTTTTCATCATGAAAGTCTTCAAATAATATGTTGTCTATTTGTTATTGACCATAATTTGATCCTCCTTAAAGAGATTTGCTTTAGGAATATTGGCATGTTTTTGGTCTCTTCACTTAACTTTCCATATTTGAATTTATGGGTTCCAACCATGGATTGAATCATGGATTCCATTTCATTAGTGGTAGAATGGGCATGCCCTAGTACCATTGTTTCCATAAAAAAAGTTCCACATTTTCCTTTGACCTCGAGATAAACCATTCCAATGACTTGGATCATATAAAATATCATAGAATATCATAAATAAGGAAACCATTGAGACCTTATATATTTTGATCAACTTTCTAATTCCATTTGAGAATTGTTGAATCTTTTAACTAATGCTAGACCATGATATTCAATTATTCGTTCTAGGCATATGTCCCCCTCTACCACCATCCTTACTACCTACTTTATTTTATTAACACAACAGCTTAATAATTTCCCCTTGGATGTTCTCCTTTCCTCCTTGATTATTTCCAATAGTAACCCTAATTAGCTTAAAGCTTCTAAGTCTAATCTTCTTCCTACAAACCTTTTCCATCCATACACTTCCATACAATCCATTCCAAATTCAATCACTTATAAAATATTCTATTTGGATGATCCAAGTGGATATCGGTGGCCACCCACCTTTCCCAACTGGCTCAAAACAGTTTTCTGGCAATTTTGGTAATTTACTATTTTCTGCAGTTTTTTGGGTCCTGAACTTCCAGAGCTGTTTTGAGGCCCTAAACGACGTCTTTTGGGCATCTACCGGTCGAAAAATATCATCATGATATTTGATGTCAATAGTTGTAGTCCTCGGATAGATATTTCTAATGATGTATCGTGCACCTAAAACGAAGATCGTATGCAAAAGTTACGACCCCGGGAAGTTGATGTACTGAGTTACCCAAACGGGGCCCACATGAATTTTGACACGTCATCTCCTAGGGTTAGTTTTTTGGATGTCTAGGGTTTTTGACATTCCTATTTATTGTAAAAAGGCCTTCAGAGCCTCATTGTAATCATATTCTTGCGAATGCGAGTAGCTATCACATCTCTTCTCAGAGATAAGTTTCCTCCATTCTAGTGAGTCTTTCACTCGATATTTTTACACTCTCTGTACATTTCTTTCATTAATAGAAATCATGTATTACTATATATTTGTGTTTATGGTTGCATCTCTGATACATTTTTGTTATATTATTGGATATCCGTGATATCTATGTGCATTTATTTATTATATCTTCACTCTCATTTCATGCCGAAAATAATATAGATCAGTGGTAACAGAGAAGGTTGCTCTTGATCATTTTTCAGTGCATGTCCCCGATGAGGTTCGAGTATAGCAATTTGGGTCTCGATATTTTATTTGTTGAAGACAATCGCTCTCACACGCCCAAGAAACCCTCCATGGCAGAATAAAAAAAAAACGATGGAGCAAATGATCCTATCATTCTGTTGCTTGAGAAATCTCTCACGCGACAGAGGGATGAAATGATGAAGAATTTTTTGCACATCCTTAAACGCATGTCGATAGCAACATGCACATCTTAATCAAACAAACAATTTGGAAGCACGTCTCCTTTCAAGGTATAGGTTCATTTTGATATTCTCGTATTTGAAGGTTAGATAGATGGGGATGCTCTAAACAAATGGTTAAATCTATTATAAGGTTATTTCTTTGTTCATAATTTTTTCGACAGGGAAAATATCACCTTCGCACTCCTTAAGTCTCCCCCCCATGTCAAACATTAGTGAGAAACTTACTGGGTACAAATTCCCACAAAGGAGTCTGGAATATATGGGGCCAAGACAACTTTGGATTTTTTTTTGGATGTGGTAAAGAAAAAATATTACCCTTTTGGCAACTATCAGGACTAGTACGTGACATGCACCACCCTACAGCAAGAGAGGCACCAAGAAGTTCTAGATTTCACCAATATCTTCAACACCTTACGCACGAAGTTGGGTATCGAAGACTCCAAACGAAATTTGGTTCTGAAATACCATGGGGATATACATAGATACATCCAAACTGAAATAGATTTTCTGTACATATCATCACTCGGTGCTGCTTATCGATATGTTGTTAAAATCGAGCATAAATTTAAGCACCAGAACAAATGGGAGTTTGGGTTTGCAAATCTGCAACAACCAAAGTATGATAAATATGGCCCCAACAAACAATCTCCCAAAAACCAGTCCAAGCCACAGGTAAAGAAGGGTCTGATCCAGGTGGATATTGGTGGCCACACACCTATTCCACTTGGACCCCCACCATTGCTTCTTTCAGTTTTTCAGTTTCCGCACAATTTACTATTTTTAGCAGTTTTTTGGGTCCTGAACTTCCGAAGCCGTTTTGAGGCCTTAAACGACGTTTTTTGGGAAAACGGGGAGCAACATGGATCGTAGATCATGTTGCTCACCCAAAAGTTGTATTCCTCGGATAGATCTTTCTAATGAGGTATAGAACGCGTCAAACAGAGATCGTATGCCAAAGTTACGTCCCCGGGAAGTTGATGTACCAACTTACCCAAACGGGGCCCATAGTCTTGGTGTTT